>CM054178.1:128253057-128305557 GCA_028829895.1 Sinotaia quadrata | reverse complement strand
GGACCGATAAAGACATAGGAAATTTAAAGCCTCTGCCGAATGAGTAGCAACGTATACTGCCATGTATTTTGAAACTGCCTTTTGCGATAAGCGACCCCTATAACAGTTTATACGTTTTTCTTATTTCCAACCCCCCCCCCAACAAATTAGCACTGGAACCTCACCTTCGAACTAAATGTTCGCATCTCTTTACGTTTCTTAATTTCATTGGATTAACGGCGCATACATCTGCATTTTAATAAGCTCAAGACAAAGAAAAATTGAAATGCAACATAATGAAATGCACATTCTATGTTGTTGATGAAAGCGGCATGATAATTATAAAAATACAATCAGGAAAAGAAAGAAAAGGAAGACATAGGCAAAGCAATTCAACGCAATCCCCAGTGCAAACACCAAATCGAAAGAAAGCAACAACCAACAAATTGCAAGTTGCTGCCCAGCCTGACCGTTCAAAGGGTTATGGTCTTCTGCTTGGATGCATTGGCAATGGGGAGAAAAACAGCCGAAGTAATAATATTATGGAATGTCATTTTTGTTCCGCTCGTATTCTTTTTTTCATTTTTTTTTCTTACAACCGGGAAATCGATTTCTGAGGAGAAGTGGCAGAGCCTAGCCGCCCCGCTGGGAACCCGCAACATTCGAGTTAAAGGAACCAGACTTGTTTCAGAGAGTTTGGCGAAAACTAGCTGTCAAGGACTTCAATCCTGATTCTCTATATGTCTGGAAGTCTGCGAAAAAAAAGAAACTTAATAAGATCCGATACTCTCGAGACGGTTTTAAAATCGGTAGTCATTCCGTACCCAGTCTACATGCAGCAAAGCGATAGCCCTATCTAATCTACACTCAGCAATGTGATATCCTTATCCCGTCTACACTCAGCAAAATTATATCCCTATCTAATTTACTAATTTACATTCAGCAATGTGATATCTCTATCCAGTCTAAATTGAGCAATGTGATATCTCTATCCAATCTAAATTGAGCAATGTGGTATCTCTATCGTCTAAATTGAGCAATGTGATATCTCTATCCAATTTAATTGAGCAATGTGATATCTCTATCCAATCTAAATTGAGCAATGTGATATCTCTATCCTGTCCACATTCAATAAAGCGACATTCCTTACGAATAGTTTCCACTTTTTCGCCCATCCCCATTTTGTTTTGGATTCCGTAATATTTCTTTAGAATTTGTTGTTTATTAAAGGTAATAACAAGTATGAGTGATTTGAAATAATTTGTTATATGTGCTCGTGTAGCATAATTCTATTTTCAGCCCTTATTAGTAACAGCCACTCACAATGGACTGTCTGTAATTTGAGTGTATACTTGTTACATGCAACGAGACATGGTTACGTATTGTATCTGCTTCAACACGTAGCATATTTCGAATTTGATTACATTATATTTATTGCATGCGTTTAATTTATGTGTGATTGTTTCCCTTGAACACGTTATATGTTCACGTAAGGAAAAAGACAAACAAACATAGCATGTGTACTTGTGTCAACAGGCATTTATGTGCATATTGTTACTACAATAACACGTGTGTGTAATGTGTACGTGAGGACGTTGGTGCGTAAACAAAACACCTAGTAAACAGAACTGCCTACGCGCGGTATGTTTTCTTTACGTCTATGCTAAGTTTATTTTTCCTAAAGGTAAGAAAGAAAATAACTAATATAAACCTTGTTCATTGTTTTATCTTTGTTTAAATTGTTGTCTTCTGACAACTGTACCGTTCGTGAGTTTGTGTACTTTGACATTATATATATCTGAGCCTAACGTCTGCAAATATATTTGAGCTTGTGTATGTATGCATTGACGCGTGTACCTATGTAAGTACACATACGTGCATGAAGGCATGACATGTGGGTGCTTTACTCATGCATGTCGATCGGAGCTCTCAAACTTGAACGGTTGGCGATTGATGTCAGTTTTTTTTTTCTCTCTCTCTCTCTCTCTTTGGAACTCAAGATCCACAAGTTTGTCGGAGAGCGAGTGCCCGCCTACTGGTGCGTGAACAACTGGGAGGACACGATCTTCTCGAGTATATACGAGATGTACATGCTGACCATCATGCTCATCTTGCCGCTCACGGTCATGTCCTTCGCCTACGTCAGCATCTGCAAGGAATTGTGGGTGATGACAAGCGTCCGCTCTGCAATGACTACGCGAGGGTAACAGACTGAGGCCTTTTCAAGGGTTTCTCAAGCAACTAGAGAAGAATGGGCAAAAGATGATGGGTGACTGCAAAGATGGATCGGAAGATTGTCAGTGTATCTCGCTCTATCATGGTGTTTACATGCCTAACATGATGTTTACATGTTTATCATTATGTTTTTGTATGGGTATTATGATTTGACATGTTTAGCATGATGTTAGATGTTAGATGTTTAACACGATGTTAGATGTTAGATGTTTAACACGATGTGTGTTAATGCATCTAATGCATAGATGCTGAGTAGGATATTTAACATGATGTACAACTGTTTAAAATAGTTAAATTACAGACAGAAACACTAATAAATAGTTCGGTGATGAAACACATAAGAGACAGTATACAAATCTTCTTAATGGCCAAGCTCCAATGCTTGTTCACACTTTACGTATTTCTTCAAATTGATTGACTCTTCTAGTAGTTGACTGTATACAAAGGAACATGTCCAAAGAGCCGAATGATGACATCTGTAATTATAAAATCTGTATTATCTGCAATTTGATTTGATTATAGTTTTCTTTGGGTTGGAGGGATTTCAAAATTAACTTTTCGTGTTCACCTTAAAATATGCAAGTAGCACAGTCAGTGCATTATACTTTCTTTTTATAAAGTTAACATAATAGAACGACAAGTTAGACGTTAAATAATTTGTAAAAAAAAACAAAAACACATTTGGTGTTGTAAATAGAAATTTTAATTTCTTCCAGTCACTCCAACGACTCGGGAACGTACGAGTCTTGCACCGAATCAAACACCCCAAGTCGTTGCATCATCAATGGTGGACTAAGAAATTCTGACAAAGGGAAACAAGGCCGCTTTACTCTCAGACCTACCCAGCACAGCCCGCCGCCATCTTTGGACGGAAGTCCTTATCGAGCGCCGTCTGAACGTTCGCCGGTCATTCGTGTCATGCGCAAAAGCAAGCCGCTAACAGAGGACGACCGGACCAGGCGACAGGTTGTTACCTTTTTATTATTTGTTCCTTTTAATGCTTGCAGATCAGGGGGAGTAATCTAAGCATGCAATATATTTGAAAAACCATGTTAAAATATAATCTTAATGCGTTTATATTCACAACTAAAATATAATCTCAATGCATTTATATTCAGAACTAAAAAGTAATCTTATTGCATTTATATTCATAACTAATATATAATCTTAATGCATAATTATTCACAACTAAAATATAATCTGAATGCATTTATATTCACAACTAACACAGACCCGCACGAGAGTCAATTTGTAAACGCCTAGGACAAAACCCGTGGCCCACACAAGCGCAGAGTTGTGACCGTGTATTGAACAAAACTTGTGGCCTATACGAACTCAGATTTGTGACGTGCAGAGATCAAAACCCGCAGCCAACACCTGAGCGCAATTTTGTAGGGAATATCGTTTTGCTGAATATAGAAGGGATAGGGATGTCACATTGCTGAATGTAGATTAAATAGGGATATCACTTTGCATAGAAGGCCCTCAAGAACGCAGATTTGTGACGTGCACAGAACAAAACATGTCCCTCAGGAGCGAAATTTGTGATGTGCACAGAACAAAACTTGTGTCCCTCATGAGCGAAGATTTGTGACGTGCACAGAACAAAACTTGTGTACCTCATGAGCGAAGATTTGTGACGTGCACAGAACAAAACTTGTGTACCTCAGGAGCGAAGATTTGTGACGTGCACAGAACAAAACTTGTGTCCGTCAGGAGCGAAGATTTGTGACGTGCACAGAACAAAACTTGTTCCCTCAGGAGCGAAGATTTGTGACGTGCACAAAACAAAACCTGTGTCCCTCAGGAGCGCAGATTTGTGACGTGCACAGAGTGACCGATCTGTAGACGTGCAAGTTTTGTTGTAAATGACTCTACCATGATTTTAAATGTTTCCGCAAATACCATTGTTATTAATTTTAGTTATGAATTTGACTTGTTAATAGTTAAAGCCATGTTACGTTAGAAAAATGCTGACTGTCACCAATCTAAGATATTTTGTTAAGAAAAAAGTACCAAAGAAAGTCTTAAATAATTAAAAGTTTGATTTAAAGTTTGAATTATGCAACTTTCTAATTAAAAAAAAAATTTAAAAATAAGTTTTAAATAATGATGAATTTTCTATTATATAGCCATTCTATATCGTGATGAGTAAGTGAGGGGAAACATTTGCTCTTAAATTAAAAATGTAGACTTAAAAAAAGTATAATTGACTGCACATTTTGTTCACTACTGTGGCATAGGTTTCAAATTTATGAATCACATCACTCTGGTGTCAATATTTTTCATACAGGTGATCAAAATGTTAGTGGCCGTGATTGTCATTTTTGTCGTCTGCTGGGCGCCCATTCTGGTGTCGAACGTTCTCACAGCCTTTGGAGTCATCGACCATTTGAACTACGACCTGAAGCCCATGCGCGTCACCTTCTACCTTCTGGCCTACGCCAATTCCTGCGCTAACCCACTCATCTATGGCTTCATGTCGCGTCACTTCCGGCAGACCTTTCTCCATGCGATCTGCACATGCGTGAAAGGCCGTGAATACACACGCACTTTGTTCCTTCAGCGACAAAATTCGTACCAGACGAGATCCACCCACACTGGCTACAGCAAAGCGGGTTCTGATCTCGAGTTGACAGTTTTCGAAAACAACTGTAGCAATTGTGTCGGCAGCAGCCTGTAGTCAGAAAGCGGTTTCTTTCCAAAACGTTCCAAGTTTTTCCAAAGCCAAGAATTACAAACAAGACATTGACAATTTTTACTGATCGAGTCGCGTTGGTGTGTTTGCATTCTAGCTATTTCTACTAAACGCACACATATACACATACAAACACATGGACACAAACACACACAAACTCACACAACACAAACAGAAAATGCAGACACATACACACGCAATCATACACAAACAAGCACACATATGCGCGTGCACGAGACCTATTGTTCATTTACTGATACAAAGATGTAGATTTTTATATATCTGCCCTTTTCATTTCTAAATCTATATCAGATTGATACTATTTTAGGAGAAAAGTTGACGTCATTGGCGAGTCATAGCGCGGTACGAAGTGAAAGATCGGTAATGGAAGAAGCATTTCCGTAAGGTGTTCTATAGAAATGTGTGATTGTGTTTATATGCGTGTGTCTGTGTCGGTGTGTGTTTGTGCATTGTAAATGCATATATTTGTATATTTAAACTTATGAGAAGACTTTTCAATTTTACACAGATTGCTGTATTACTTTGATGGGTCCATGCAACACACAAGTGACGCTCTGCTTCGAAAATAAATTGTATATTTCAGGAAAAGTATTGACACAGAGCATGCAAGATGCTAATTGCGAACGGATTTTGAAATAATAATAGCAATTGAACACACTGGAGTTGATATTTGTACATTTTATTCATTTTGCTTTGCCTTACACGTGTTATTTAGTGGCTCATGACGCTATAATGTAAATATTTCTTTCGTCTTGAAGTGAATCGAGCTGTACGTATTATACCTGTATTCGATTGCACGTTTAAATTTCATCAGTTTGTTGCTATGTTGTTATGACCATCATTCACCACATATTGTTCAAGATGAGTCGGCATTCCAACTGTCAATCGATGATAATACTTGATTATAATCGATTTAATTCTGCTGAGTTTTCATCTAGCGTTCGCTGATTTCTCGCTCGCTATCCTGTTGGCAATGCACGCAGTACTCAGGTGTGCAGTTCACGTACGCACTCAGCGCCTACACAACGCCAGCACAGTGTCTTTCAAGTTGTCGTTCTTCTTTGACGTCTCAACACTAGCCACGTTTAATATTGCAAATTATTTTGTAAGACTGGTTTTAAGACAGAACCTTCTGACCAGTACATCTCCCACGATGATCATCCTTGTAAAGACTGTCTACTTGTGGTCATATCTATAAAAGTTTTCAAGTATCTTTGTGCTACTTATAGTTAAACGTGGGTATAGAGGAGATGGCTGTATAATGTCTCACCCACATCCGCACACACCGCCCTCCCCCCACCACTCCCCCCATCAGTTTTGATATGAGCTGCAAGACATAGTCGCACGACCAAGGATAGGCAACGTACACGAAAGTCATGCAGTGGAAAAAAGAAGAAACGAACAACGATGGCGTGCCCCCAGTCTCACTCAATCAAACAAGAAAAAGAGTTAGCAAAGGAGTCAAGTGAACGTCCTAAGAGTTTAAGAAGTTACCAACAGGGACGATTAAAAGTACATGCAGAATTTAGTGACATCCGTAACGTGCTAATTTGCACAACAGAAAATGTCATGTGATCTGCAAGAGAGTGACTAATGTCTTTTACAGAAAAATGCATGAAACAAAGAAAGTATTTGGTTCTTCCTTTTTTTTTTTTTTTAGCTTTCACCAGTATTTACTTTCCTTTTCTTTAAAACATTTTTATATTACTACTTATATATATACACACACACACACACTTACCTTAACTTTAGTAAATGCATATCAATAACTAATGCAGTGACTCTTGAGACATAGTAGTTCCAGGGGTTTTGGATGGGATGCAGTGAGTATTCAACTCCACCATTCTGCAGTATGTAGTATCCCAAATCTTGATTTGATATTGTGTTTAATACATCACAAGAATTGCTACCAAATGAAAATATGGTGGCGTTTAAAAGTGACCAATCCTACAACTGGTAACTTTATTGAAGCATAATATTCATTACTACGTTCGTCTGTAAGCAGTAGGTAGTACAAATAATTTTATAAGCAGAGAAAAATGTGTTTGTAAAAAGAATAAAATGAAACAAGGATTACTATATTTAGAAAAGTGACTCAAAGTGTTGTCTAACATTCTACAAAGAACATTCCAAAGTAATGGCTTATTGTTTTCTCAAAGCGTATTCATGTGCAGTCACTAGAGCTGAAGAAAGTAAGAATAAAATTGTGTGAACACAGTTAAGATGGAATATTGTTTGGTAGTATCAGACAATAAAAGTAGATATTTGAAGAAATCAATTCTTTGTCATTTGCGGATTTATAAAATGTTGTCAGTTGTCACTCACGCTTAACTCTAAAAACGTTTTGTCATTTGCCATTCATAAATAAATCAGTCATGGTTGCCAGTTGTCTTTAATAAGTATAATAATAATGCAGGATTTTAATTGTTAGTGATGCCTTAATGTAGAAAGTTGTGTCATTTGTCAGTAATGCATACATCTATGGACAAACCACTTGTCATTAATATGTACATCTGGAAAATTTCTGGATTGCTAAGTACTAAGTAAATGAATGAAGGCTGTCAATTATATCTGTCATATATAATAGTATAAATATTGCTGATTTTAATCATAAATTAATGTTTAAAGTTAGAAAATTGTCAGTCATAGGAAATCGTTGAAGGCTACCAATAGCTCTGTGCTACGAATGTTACGAAGGCTGTCAATGATAGTCATAAATAAATGTTACGAAGGCTGTCAATGTTAGTCATAAATAAATGTTACAAAGGCTGTCAATGTTAGTCATAAATAAATGTTACGAAGGCTGTCAATGTTAGTCATAAATAAATGTTACGAAGGCTGTCAATGTTAGTCATAAATAAATGTTACGAAGGCTGTCAATGTTAGTCATAAATAAATGTTACGAAGGCTGTCAATGTTAGTCATAAATAAATGTTACGAAGGCTGTCAATGTTAGTCATAAATAAATGTTACGAAGGCTGTCAATGTTAGTTATAAATAAATGTTACAAAGGCTGTCAATGTTAGTCATAAATAAATGTTACGAAGGCTGTCAATGTTAGTCATAAATAAATGCATACAAACTGTTAATTCTCAGTCTTATAAATAAATTATTACAAGTCAATATTCAGTTAAAACCAAATCTATTAAGAATGTCAGTTGCTCCGTAAAAACGGCTGGCAATTGCCCTCTTTGACCTATGAAAACTGTCAATTAATAAGGCAATTAATAAAGATTGTCAGTCAGTCATGAATAAATGTATATGGTAACAAAAATTGTCAAATCTGTCAAGTTGCCATATATTCAGTAATAATGAGTTTGTTCCACTCAGTTATCTGCAATGAAGAAATCTGTCAATTGTCAGTTATTAGCAATAAATAAACTTTAATCCAATAAACGTTGTCTAATAATGCTAGAAAATCAGAACAATAAATGGTCAAAGACTGAATACTGCACACCAATTGGTTGATCTGTTTGATAGACATTCTATCTATCTATCTATCTATCTATCTATCTATCTATCTATCTATCTATCTATCTATCTATCTATCTATCTATCTATCTATCTATCTATCTATCTATCTATCTATCTATCAGCACTGATCTAATTGAACATTATCCGTTATTTATCGTATGGATCAACAAATGTGTGACTGTCAGTACTTCCCATTGCCCACATTTCAGCGACGCTCTAACGGTCGCCCACAGACTGCCCTCTATCAAGTAAATCTAGCGCAACTTCCATTGATGACGAATATGACGTGTATACAAGTTGTTTATGACTAATTAATTACTAGAACTATATGGCTAGCACTGTGATCTGGTCATGTAGGTGGTGCATTGCCTACCAATTAGCGACTAAGACCAATGTTTTCTATGTACTCATGTTTAGTTCTGTGTCGCTAAGCCAGTATGTGGTGGTGGTCCCGCTAGCTTTACTGCTTTACGTCCAATGCCTGCAAGAACTTTTCATCAATTTGACGCCATCAGTTATCGGTTGGCTTTGGAGAGATTTGGCTCCTTTCACTGGGTTCTGGCTTCAGTCCCTCCAATGGACTGTTTATTTTAATGTATTTTAAAGAATGAAATGTACATTGTTGGAAAGTTGACCTTTGGTCAGTAAAACTGTAGAGTGGACTGCCGACTACCTACCATTTCTATCAACCCACTGACCTTCATCTAAGCATTCTGTCTATACATTTCTATTTTGATTTGTTTATTATCGTTGTCAATCTTTTACTGTATTATATATCTATGAAAAAAGTGGTGAATATTAAAAAAATGTTTATTAATAAAATGTCACGGTCATTTGAGTGTAGAAATGAGCTTTCTTACGAGTTCATGCATATAATTATTCTGCCATATTCAATTTGATCATATTAACGTCATTTTCATTAGTTATTTGCCTATCCTATGAGTTAGTATTGTAGTTACATTTCGGTGGTAGGATGAAGAGAAAATAAAGTCAAAAGTAACATTCCACCGAATTTTAACTACAATACTAATTCTCTTTCTTAAAAGAGAAAATAAGCAGATCACATACACAGGTAAGCACTCATTCACGCTTCCTCACACATTTTCACACGCACTCAGACTTGTATGCTGTAATTAATATAGTTTCTTTACCGTGTATTTAGTTGTTGAATTTTCAAAATAAAATTAATAAACATGTCGGCATTATTTAATACTGTGTCTTCCAGTCGTTTCATGATTGAAGGAAATTCAGTACAACGTATTCGTCCTCGTGAGACTGTTTGTAACTGGTGGACTGATATTTTTTTTAAAAACCCACAAGATTAGCGAGCACATCACTATGCATTTTGGATACCCATTATAACATAATTAATTATTTTTTGTGTGTATTCCTATAACGAGTCTGCCTAGATTTGTTAGCCATTCATTATTGCTAATTTAAGACCTGCATGCCAGTCAATATAACGATTTAAAGACTTGTTAGCCATTCATTATTGCGAATTTAAGATGTGTATGCCAGTTATTATAAAAAAAAATTAAAACTTGTTAGCCAATTATAGCGAATTTAAGACATGCTTGGCAGACTCTATTATGAATTTAAGATATATCTGAATCATTATTACGATCATAAGACTTATTGATGTCATAACCACGAATTTAAGACGTGTTTGTCAGTCATTATCACGAACTTTAGACGTGCATGCTAGTCATTAAACTAATTTAAGACCTATTTGCCAGCATTATCAAGAACTTAAGACGTGTGTACTGGTTCTCGTAATGAAATTAAGACGTGGATGCCAGCATTATAACGAAATTTAAAACGTGTGTGCTGGACACTGTAACGAATCTAAGGCGTGCTGGCCAGTCATATACGAAATTAAAACGTGTGTGCTAGACATTGTGACGAATCTAAGGCGTGCTGTCCAGTCATTGTAACGAAATTAACACGTGCTGGCCAGTCATTGTAACGAAATTAACACGTGCTGTCCAGTCATTGTAACGAAATTAACACGTGCTGTCCAATCATTATCATGCACTTACGACATATTCGCCAGCCGTTAAATCGAATTAAAGACACTCGTGTCTGTCTTGAAGACCGTTACTTCGGACTGACTATTTAAGTTGTTTAAGTACTAAATGATGTGGACTTTAAAAATAATTTGCATTGCTTTGCTTTTATTGTTGCGATTTATTAATTTTGTTTGCCCATGCAAATTGAACGAACCTGCTTCATTTAAAATTTGCTTTTGTTTTAAAATGCATTTACTGATCAGTTGTTTTGGCTTTCCTTTTTTGTTAATGAAGTATGGATGAATTCGCACATTTTTAATGTTGCTTGTGTATGTATGTGTGTGTGTTTATGTGTTTTTATGTGCAGGTGTGCATGCAAGTGTGTTTGCATGTGTATCTGTATGTGTCTGTGCATATGTGTGCGAGTATACATGTGTCTGTGTGTATGTCTTTATGTGTCTGCGCAATATGGGTGTGCATATAAGTGTCTGTGTTTGTGTCTGTCTGTGTGTCTGTAGGTGTATGTACATATGTGTATGTATGTATGTGTATATGCGTATAAGTGTGTGTGTGTGTGTGTGTGTGTGTGTGCGTGCGTGTCATTGTGTGAAGTTTGCTGTTTTGTTACGTTTTTGACCTGCGGCAACAGAAACTACTTACAATGATTTCGAAAACAACAAAATTCAAAATATTTACTTTCGTGAAACTTTGTGTTATTGATATAGTAAATAATTATACATAATTTTACATAATTATGATTTATGTTGAGCGTCACAGTCAAATGCTCTTTTTCTCTAGAAGTGTCAATTTTTGCATTTAGTAAAACTTGTTTAAATTGAGTTTGTTCCCCCTGTAATCTGTACACCAAGCAATGTTTCATAGATATGTTTCGAATTTTTCACATTTTCGTGAGATATATCTAATTTTTTAGCGGCACCATTCATTAAATCGAATTCCCCCATCACTGCCTCATTTGTTTAGATGCTTTAACTGTAATAATTCAGCACAGAGCCATTAAAAGCAGCGATGCAAAGACATCACCTACAAACATAGACACAACACTCCAGTGACCATTATAAATGTAATCACATCGCCCACAAGTCAAAAGGACAACATCCTCTAATATAAATAGTCAATGGGTGTATTTTATTTTAATTTGACACTGAAGCACATCCATATGGATATATATTTGGCTAGATTCTGACAGATGTGTTGAAAGATAGGAAGGACAGGTAGATAGATAGACAGATACATAGATAGATATATAGATAAATATAGATAGTTAGGTACATAACCTTGTGTAGACGATGTCGCATTATGCTTTTGCTTACGTTTGTAACGAAGCCACACGTTTATTGTCACAATAGAATTGTCAGTTTCATATGTCCTCTAGCAGAATGTTCCACCAGCCGCTGTTCTGGAAGTTCCTTTGCCATATTAGTTTCCTCAAGAAGAACAACAATGAGACCACTTCCAATAACTTCCTTGTATCAGTAATTCCACGAGTACAGCAGAGTGTAGCATATCCTTACATTTATACACTGTGGGTATAGACGTATCGAATCTACCATGGTCGAAACAATTTATAAATCTATAACTGTGAAATTCTAGGGGAATAAAGGCTGCTTCTTCCCTATAAAATATAATCAGGGAGCAAATTTTGCACTTTATTCATCTCTAACTCCATTCTTTCTTATGCTCAAGTCTCAACTTGCAGTTTCCTTCATCAGTATTTATTTGCCTGATACACACATACAGCATAATAAATACAACATAACAATTTTTATGAACGGGTTCACTAGAAACAATGTCAAGTGTTTAGCATACTATATACAAGCATCATTGTTCACAATTTGAAGAAATAATAGTCTAAATTAGCATTAGTAATAATAAATTAAATACATAACCACAGAAAGAAAGAAAGAAATTTTTTTTAAAATGTGCAAGAAAGTAAATGGGAAAGAACTCATGGAATTAAAATAAAATTAGAAAGAAATAAGAACAACGTAGTGTTTGTAGTATTTGCTTCCCTTACATCACCGTTGGCGGAAATTATTGTATTGCTATTTAAATAAATTTATATAACATCAGTGAATTTCCATTTTTATATTTAAGCTTAACTGTAAAAAACCTTAAACGTTTAATATCTCTGTATCACACGGGCATTGAATAGAAAACCTATGATTGAGCATCAGTGATAAAGGTTACGATATGTTATCTAATCCTGAAGTTTTAGTACAACTTGGAAAAGTCAATGTTATAGCTCTCGGTGCACTGGTCGGCGCCTCATTGGGATTGAGACGCCAAGGGGTAGGGAAATACCCAGAAAAGCCTCCTTTGAGAGCAAACATAACAAACAATTTGAAAGCACACGCTCAAATACATATACGCACGCAAACGTGCACACACACACACAGACACATAATTACTACTATGGAAATGTATAACTGTTAAAATGTGTTTGTATATTACTGTTTAAGCAATTACGTAGAAAGTAAATGAACGGTTTATTACAAAATTGAAGCTATATATGTACATTCATGTACACACACACACACACACACACACACACACACACACACACACACATACACCCACGCGCGCGGAAATTAATCAGCAGTTAATTCAGGTATCTTTACACTACATACTATAATACAATGTATTTGCTGAGTCACAACATTACGACGGCAAAATACAATTGATAAAGGTCAAAGTACGCATGTATACACAGCTTATCAGAGAACTTTACGAAGGAAGGTTTTCCGTTACGAGAATAAAACGGGAACTTTTATGTTTCATGAGATATCTATTTTACAAGGCTTTGTGTACTGGGCACTTTGAAAGTGACTGTTGTAATGAACTTTCTATGGCAGTGTGACCAAATCCGTGCTGCATCTTAATTAGCTGTAACAATAATTTACTTTCTTTCAAATTACCTAGCATACATTACTTTTGCCCTCTACAGACCATGGATCGATCGCCTGTCACCATAGCCTTGTGAAAAGAAATCCATTTGATGTATCCAGCTAGAACTAGAACCAATAGAAGTGTATCGAGACACGTTAAATCATCATAGACCTATCATATTCGCTCATATATGTCAGGTTGTCTGTCCAGTAAATATAGACCTGTGAAATCATCATAGACCTATCATATTCGCTCATATATGTCAGGTTGTCTGTCCAGTAAATATAGACCTGTGAAATCAACATAGACCTGTCACATCAGCACACATTTGTCAAGCTGTCTGTCCAGTAAACATAAACCTGTCATACCAGCTCATATATGTCAAGCTATTATAGACCTGTCCGGTAAACATTTAGACCTGTCAAATCAACATAGACCTGTCAGTTCTTTACAGAGCTCTCCAACTATCATGGACCTTTCAAATTAACTGTCAAGCCATAAGAGATCTGACAACATAGTCTTGTCAAGCTATCAGACGAGTCAAATTAGCACAAACCTGTCCGACTACCATAGACCTGTCAAAGTCGTCATAGACCTGTCAAATGAACAGTGTCCTGCCAAACCATACGAGATCTGCCAAACAGATTTGTCAAATGAATGTCACTTCTTCTTCATTTATGGGGAGCGCTTCCAACAGAAGCTGATTTCGCTCTAGGGATTCAGGTTGGGGGCAAGTTTTGGAGACGGGTGGTGATGGGGCTACTCTGTAATGTTTGTTCTGTCGCACGTAGTTGTTTACAGTGTTTTTTTTGTTTGTTTCTCTTATTTTATTTTCTATGTATTTATTGCTTTTAATGATGGGTTTTGATGACTTCAATGTAGTTGGTGGCTGGAAGAGTTTGTTTATAAATTTTTCTGATTTATTTTATTTTAACTGGTTAAAGTTTTGGTATTTAAGGGTGGCTTCCCAATCATTACCTGTGGTAGCTAGTCCTCGAATTTTGGAGAGCCTTAGACTGTGATGGGGCGATAGGGTACGGACGGAGTGTACAAAGAGCAGACATCCAGGACGCATAGGGTAGGGACGGAGTGTACAAAGAGCAGACATCCAGGACGCATAGGGTAGGGACGGAGTGTACAAAGAGCAGACATCCAGGACGCTTAGGGTATAGACGAAAAATATTTATATACAACCCAAGAGTTTACATTTCTCTTAATCCTTAAGTTCATAACATTGGACTCACACGCACACACACACACACGCACACACACACACACACGCACACACACACACACACACACACACACAAGCTCACACATACAAACGCAAACATACATACACACACACATACCTAAAATGAGGTTATGGCATATAAATTCAATACAATAAAAAAAACTCACTGGTTTATAACCCGACACTAGTGAGGGGGCGGAGGAGGTTATGTTTCTATGGCTTGTGGCTTTGTGGAGGGAGGGGTGAACTCCCCATCATATTTGCCACATTGAGTGGTGGTATGGTGGGGCGCATCGGATGCGCTATTATAATTTTATTTGGGAGTGGCCTTTCTTCCACCCACGCAGTGCCCTATCCCGGAAGGTTTTACTTCATGTCAGGTTTAATCCCTGCTTACTGGCGAGGGTAAAATACATTAAAATGGGAAAGGAAATAAAGAGAGAAAACAAGATTTCTAGGATATAAAAGGTAGGTGAATAGTTGCCTGGCCTTGGGTGGGGTACTGCTATAAACAAACTTTTTTCCATCGATATTTACTCAGCAACTTTGCTGAAAAAGTTACAAAAGTTACAAAAGTTACAAAAGTTACAAAAGTTACAAAAGTTACAAAAGTTACAAAAATTGTCTCTTTTTGTCAATCTTCACATGATTTTCTTGAGGGGTCAATATGTTATTGCTGAAAAAGTTACAAAAGTTGTCTCTTTTTGTCAATCTTCACATGATTTTCTTGAGGGGTCAATATGTTCTCTTTAATGTCACAGGAGTTAGGATCTCCTTGAAAGGTCAATATGTTCTCTTTAATGTCACAGGAGTTAGGATCTCCTTGAAAGGTCAATATGTTCTCTTTAATGTCACAGGAGTTAGGATCTTCTTGAAAGGTCAATATGTTCTCTTTAATGTCACAGGAGTTAGGATCTCCTTGAAAGGTCAATATGTTCTCTTTATTGTTACAGTAGCTAGGATCTTATGGAGGGTACATGATCTCTCTAATGTCACGGGACTGACGCAACGCTTTCCATATCGATAACCATAGGCAATGACTGTGCAAAAATAAAAAAATAAAGTTCTTGCAGTGAATTAACTTGTTTCAGTACCAAATGCGATGACGTATCCTCTAACTATCATTTAACAAAACGTAAAAAGAAAGTGGTATTTCCAGGGTGCAGCATGAGAGCCAATGTATGTAGAAGTATTTGTATTTGGCCACATAAGCCAAAGATACGCAAGTGAATATGATGAGTTACACATCACACAGGAGAGCGCTTGAGCCAAGGGGGAATAACCTGAGATAAACACCTATCATGACTCCAAAGAGAAAAACCCGACTCATCACATGATCTCTTTAAACGAGCGGAGAAATAAAGTGGACTGGAGGCAGGGGTGGGGTGGGGGGGAACTGGAAAGGAGAAGTAACAAGCCTTGCATGGCGGCAGCAAATGAAGCATTGTCAGCATCATTATATAGGCTGTGTGTGTGTGTGTGTGTGTGTGTGTGTGTGTGTGTGTGTGTGTGTGTGTGTGTATATGTGTGTATGTGCGTGTGTGTGTGTATGTGTGTGTATGTATATATGCGAGCATGTGTGTGAGTGCCTGAGTGAGCGCGAGCGAGTTTTATGTAAGTGCGTGTGTGTCTCTGTGTGTGTGTAAGAGTGTGGATTTGTGTGTATAAATTTGTATGTGTATTATTTGGGTTTTATCTTACCAAGTGTCATATCAGAACAATCATAATGGTGGTTGAAACCGCAAATTAGTTAAAGGAAAAAAAGTAAACTGAAACGTACACGTCGCTGCAGGATTTCTGTTGTTTATTAAGTAAATCTTTTTTTAGCTCTTTGGTGCATGTCAGTACGGAATTAAAATCTCATTATTTACGTCATGTGTCTTTGTAATTATTGGACAACTGTTAATTAAAATCTGATTAGGTTTACGTCATGTGTCTTTGTAATTATTGGACAACTGTTAATTAAAATCCTTGATGAATACCGGTTTCACTCCATCACAACTGACTGTTTACATTCTAGCCATTGGCTGACGTTGATTTATGTCCGGCTCGCGAGTGTGGCTTCGAAGGGCCTACGTTTGGTTAAGTATGTTTGTTTTATTTATTTTTGTCCACTCACTATAGATCGTTACTTTATTTTAATTTTTTAACTTTTGTAAACAGGAAATTTAAGTCTGTTGACTTTGTTTGAATTAACCTAAATGTGTCTCACAATTTTTCTTTTGTCTCCCACGTTGTTTAGAGTTTTATAACAGTTTAAGCTATTATTAATTATGAATATCCATTTGCTGGTTTTCTAAAATTTACTTTGTCCTTGTTGCTTCTTGTTCTTACGGTTTTTTCTGAAGTTTTTGTTTCTATTTGAGGTTTATTCGGGTTGTATTTGGTATGGATATTGAGTATGGACATTAATTTAGTGAATCCATTTTTTCCAATTATTTTATAAATTAAGCTTCCAAAATTGAGAGACTGCTATAAGACTAATATATTTGCTCAAATTCACGCATCTGAAGGGACAGCAAGGGGACATAACGTAGTTAGAACCAGGAACTTGCCATTTTCACTTCTATGTGCGTTATCAACTCTCGAGTGAAGTCCGGCATTTCCTTCAAATTCTAATGCAGCAACGTGTGCGCTAAAGTGTAGTGCAATCCGATCTGTAAGCCACCACCACCACCCCCAAAAAAAATAAACACCTAACGGGTTCAAATCCTAAATAAACCGACCTCCCTTAGCATTACGTGTAAGTGATCGATATACAACCACGAATGCAAATTACACGAACAGCTAGCCGGCGTCCTGTAGTGGGTATAATTGTATTACACGCAGGCTATTATAAGTGTGTAAAGGTAGTGGGTATAATTGTATTACACGCAGGCTATTATAAGTGTGTAAAGGTACGGAACAGAACGATTTCGACATAACAAGAATGGTGTGTGCTGTTTGTGAAGGAGAATACATACGACGAGAAAGCAGTCGTTTGCAAATGTTGTGTGCTGTTTGTGAAGGAGAACGACGAGAAAGCAGTCGTTTGCAAATGTTGTGTGCTGCTAGTGAAGGAGAACGACGAGAAAGCAGTCGTTTGCAAATGTTGTGTGCTGTTTGTGAAGGAGAACGACGAGAAAGCAGTCGTTTGCAAATGTTGTGTGCTGTTTGTGAAGGAGAACGACGAGAAAGCAGTCGTTTGCAAATGTTGTGTGCTGTTAGTGAAGGAGAACGACGAGAAAGCAGTCGTTTGCAAATATCTTCCTGGATGTGCTGAGCGTTCACATTTCCATGTCAAAGCTCCCGGATCTCCGTCGACGATCGGTGACGTCAGTAGGACCTAACTGTAAGAGTCATTTTTTTTTTTAGGCTTCTCGGCGACCAATCCCTGCTTCAAGACCAGGATCGAACAAAGACCGTTGTGTGCGGGAGTGAAGAGAGCTTATCATATCCGTCTGACCTTAAAAATTGTCCACAAGTACTGTAAAATTTACTGACTGTTCGCGTTCGGATTGTCCATAAAGTGTGACACTCTTTGGGGGTTAAGGGGATTTTTGCTCTCATTCTTCCCCCGCCCCCTGAATGTTATTGTTGTTTTTACTGAATTTGCATTGCTTTCTGTATTGAATTTTATTGACGTCTGTACTAAATCCTAATGTTATCTGTACTAAACTGTGATTGTTGTCTGTACAGAATTATATTTTCTTATCGAATTGTATTGTTGTCGGCACTGAACTGTATTGTTGTCTATAGTGAATTGTATTGTTGTTTGTACATAATTATATTTTCTTATTGAATTGTATTTGTCCGCACTGAATTGTATTGTTGCTTGCATTAAATTGTATCGTCTATAATGAATTGTATTGTTGTATGTACTGAATTGTGTTATTGCCTGTACCGAATTGTATCATTTTCTGTGTACATGCTATGAATTGGATGGATTTCTCAGTAAAAAATATTGAATTTTAATGCTATATACACTGAAGTGTTTTGTTTTCTAAATACTATAATGAGTACATTAAATTAACACTCTAACAGAAAATGAATATCCTAGCAAATGAAGAGTATCAAATAAGCTATTCTTAGCAAATTTTGAACACCTATTAAAAGTATTCAAATGTATCAATAGACGAAATTTACGTCATGTCTCATATTTTTATTTATTTTTAAAAAATAATTATTATGTTGAGCATATATTAGAAGTTGAGCCTTACTTGCAATTATAATGAGTAATAAGTAAATTAAGAAATACAACGATATACAATTTAAGAAAGATTGACTACATAGGTTTGTCCAAGTTGTTAAAAAGTCATTCATTTATTTAAGAAAATATGTATTTTAACGGTGTACTTTTTGGAAAATAATATGTTGCTTCTCAGGAAGAGATAAGGCATACCGTTTCTCAGAGGATAAGTGAATATTTAATGAAATCTAACTTCGGCCTGAGTAACGAGGCAAGGACAATTATTTCCAACAATTTGACACTGTTTAAAAATATTTTTATCAGAAAAATTCTGACTCTTAAAAGTCACTTCATAACTGTTCATAACCGTCACATTTCTATTGATGCAATAGAACACTTCTCTTAAGATACCGCACTTTTTAATTTTGTTTTTGACGAGTTCTCTACTTGTAATCTTGTTCATTACTTTTAAGATGTCACACTGGATATTCATGCATTAAATGTCACGATGTGCATCATGTGCTCATTACCTTCAGCGTAAGAAGCAGTATGAACTCAGTCTGCTCATTTTATGAGTAATACTACTTTGTCACATTGAAAGAAATGTATACAAATAAATTTGTTTATATATGCAATATTTACTTTTCAAAAAAGAATTACTCCTGTAGTGGAGGATGTTCGATTTACTCCTTCAAGGTATGGCAATTTGTACCAAAGAAAGATCAGGTGAAAAATGTTTTTAATAAAATAATCGTGCTTTGCTTTACGTACAGTCCAGTAACCGAGCTGCATTCCTAGATTATTTTGCGGGAATTCATCGCTCTAAAAATAACCTGCGGGGCTTACTGAATTGTTGCTAAGGAGTCACGTGATTTTCTCTTTTGTGCTAACTCTGATATGCGCATGACTAAAGCACCTACCAGTGACCTCAATATCTAAATTTAGAACGACTGTATAACACTATAACTGGTTAACATCGGTGAGAAGCAGTCAGTTGGAAAATGTATTTTGATCAGTGTACACTGGTTACGATTAGAAGTGTATATACATATTCAGGAATTAATTCAGTTTAGTACTTGAAAGTGTGTTCGTGTACCAATATTCAGTGTATATAAATACACTTTTCTTGGTGAAAAGAGGTAAGCTAGTGTATAAAGTTAAACTTTATTGGCTTCAAGTTTTTGTAAAGTTTTCGCAATTTTCTTGAGCGAGGAGTCTCCATGTTATGTCTCTAAAATTGGCAATTCATTATACAGTATGCTTGGTAAATGAGTACTTAAATTGAACGAAATTTATTTAAACTTGAACTGATTAGCATATCCTGGACTGAGGTCGACTGAATGAATAATAATATTAACAGATTAGTACTTATTAACTAAATGGTGTGTACAACAGCAGTTTAATAATGAACAGCACTTCCTGAGAACTATACTGCCAGTCAGTTTCGCGAGTTCTCTATATAGGTCTACACTGTTTTGCTATGTAGCTCTGTTACCTCTTTGTAGAGTGATTGATACAACCACCACTGTATAAATTGTTTTTAAGTCTAATGTTCCTCTACTGTTTATATTTTGCTTTTGGAAACCAGTCATTTTTCTCTCTCTACGTTGTAATTGAATATCGGTTTTAATTCTCTTCCTCTGTGTGTGTGTGTGGGGGGGGGGGGTGCCAAGAAAATAAGTTGTTGTTCACAGGAACAGAGAAGGTATTTCTAAAAGAATATTTTTAAAAGTTGTTATATAAATACTGAGATGGGGGAATTAGCGGAGAGGGAGGGGGGATTTGGGTTGGTCTGAAACGTTTCATTCTCTCTCTACGAGTCTATATTGTTCTTTTACTTAATGTTTCTCTCTCTCTCTCTCTCTCTCTCTCTCTCTCTCTCTCTCTCTTAGTCTATATTGTTCTTTTTGTTAACGTTTCATTCTCTGTCTACCAGTCTACCGCTTTCCTTTCCCGTCTTTTAGTTCCGAACGTTTTCACATTGGTTTGAAATTTGCCATTTTAATTTACTGTCAATTGCAGATTGTGGCAACTTCGTTACATAAAGCACCAAGATCAAGCAACGCAATCGCCGTTTCAAGTGTTAGATCTATAGGCAAGATGGAGAAAAAGCCGCATTCGACAATCCATTTCCGTGACAAAAACGCGGAGCCTTTACTGACCAAACTAGTTAAGTACAGTTCAGACGACAGCACTGATTCCAATCCAGCAGTCAAAAGAAATGTAGCAGGCGAAACTGAAAACCCACTTTGTCAGAATGAGGCATCAGATTCATCCACGCATGCCGTGGGAGGTACAAAACTTTCCTTGCAGACGACGTGTCAATATGACGCAAAGCTCCAAGAGTCATGGGGAGATTTAAACCTAGAAGATATTGATATTTCAAAATTAAAACTCTCCTCGCAAACAAGATCATCTATTCAGCATCAGGAGACTTTGGGAGATTCAAGCCCGGGAGTGATTGACCTCATAAAATCGAAGCTTTGGAAGATTCCTGAATTACATCAACTCGTGTCGGACTCGTCCAGTAGTAGTAACTCGTCTCAGGAAGTCCCCAAAGATATCAGTCTAAGAACAGCGCATACTCAAATCCCACTGACCTCCCCTCCTCTTACAAGTGACCATCAAATTGGATTTATATATGGACAATCAGAAACATTTCTACGTTTTCTCACTGACATTAGCTCTTCACAGTGTAACCAAGGATACTACACATCGAATGTAAGTTAAAAATAATTGTGAAAGTGAGAGAGTCTGTACAGTTTTCCTTTGTTACTGTTTTTGTTTGAGTGCTTGCGTGTGAGTTATTTTAGTATAAATAATATTGAGTAAATTAGTTGATTGTTTATTTTTAGATCCATTAATTTTAACCCAGCTAGTCATAAGCACATTTACATGTGTCAGAATGACGCGAGTCTGCAGGTGGAGTTGATGTCTCGCGATGGGGGAAGTCCAGAGACGGGGAAAAAAATTTTAAATCGTTCCTGCTTATGATAGGCGCGTATCTCTATATGCGAGGTTGAATTTGTTCCTACAAACTTACTCGATAATTAATAATCAAGCAAAACGGACTTGCCTATTATTTGAGAAAAGGCTTGTTCTTAAAAAATAGCAACACAGTCAATGCAGGTCCTTACTTGCTTGAAGATTGCTGTGCCGTGCTCTTCCATTTTACACTTCTGTCAATTTCAAGTCTGAGTTTCATTCTGTCAATGGCTCATTTTGTCTTTCTCTAATTTCTCTATTCACAGCGTAACTGAGTTCGTCTAATATGTCTGCTACTGTTCTCGACTGCATCCGAGTCATTTCAATCAAAACATTTCTGAAATATTGTCTATGAGTGTGTAAACGTATGTTCTACTTCTAGGCTCTTTTAGGTCATAACATACACATTTTGTCCTGCATAAATTTATCTCCCCTTTTTATACACGGTGTCATACAGTAATAGGTCCCGCTATGAATTTTGCCTACTCAAAGTAATGTTCATACCAGGACGACTGCCCACAACATGTCGGTTGCCCATACATTAATGAATAATTTGAACAACACAACAATTCAGATCAACCACTTCCGGTAGCTCACACAAGGCGACCCCCCCCCCCCCGGAAGTAATTCCATTCTCACACTCCAGTGTAACCTATCTCCCAATGTAACCTATCTACTTAACTTAGTCACACTGGTAGAATCTCTAGGGACCACACCATGGATCTAGTCTGTGTAGACTTCTTGGCTCCCAAGCAAAATGACATACAAAACAGGCTGAGGTATCAACAATCCAACAGACCAATGGACAGGAGGATGGATGGATGGATCGACGGATGGATGGAAGAAGAAAGAAAGATGGATCCTGCACTTAAATAAAGGCAGTAATCAGGGACTGCTATTTGCAAACTGTTAAGTGCTCTTGTGCAACGGCTTAATACATTTTCTCTGAGCACAGTCTCACTAAGCTGAAATAAAACGTGAATTAATTATACATAAATAAATTATTCTGCTATACTCTACACAAAACCTCAGTCATAAAATAGCAACACGTACCTTTATCAGTTCAACAAAAGGATCAGAAATGTCATCTGTATCGGTATCTAAAATGGATTTTCCACACAATCTCTTTCACTCTTTTTTGAATAAAGCCTTTCTTAGGATATTCATTCATACAAAATCGATCTATCTTCGCACTTAACCGGGAATCCCATTACACACCCAAGATATGTTATAGACACCCACACCCATTACCCATTTGTATCCCCTATTTAAAGACTGGCCAGCCTGACCATACTATCCGTTGCGCGAAAGCGGCGGAAGCCGGAAGCGCCCCCTACTCTCCATCCAACCATACTATCCACTAAGTTACCACCGGACTTCCGAGTCCATTATCCCATCCGTACACCTTAATTGATGCATACTTTTGGTCAAGGCTTTCTTTACACATGTTTGCTACAACTGGACCTGCCAGATTTCTGTACACACTTCCGTTTGACCCTGGTTCATGGCTAAGGTTAGTTTACGCAACTTTACGGGAATGAAAAATAGATTTAAATTAACTGATCAACTTCCGTATGACCTGTGCTCCAGCATAATATAGGATTGGGATCTACTGGTGGCATGAATAACTACGTCAAACGTGTGTGATTGCAGTAGACTTTCTTATAGACCTCTTGTATCTAGAATTTACTCTTTTGTTATTCTTTTAAAAATATTTATTGATGTGAGGCCGGGCAAAGTGTTATGCCCTCCACTGACACATTGATAATATAGTTTTATCAGCAGTACAATTCATCGACTAATACATTGACAACATACAGTTTTATCAGCAGTATAATTCATCAGCAAATGCAATATAATTAGTCCGTAAGCAGTACAATACATCATATATTGCAGTATAATTAGCTCTGTTAGTAGCACAATTCATCAGTCATTGCAGCGTAAACAGTTCTAAAAGTGGTTCACGTCATCAGTCATTTCAGCGTAAACAGTTCTAAAAGTGGTTCACGTCATCAGTCATTTCAGCGTAAACAGTTCTAAAAGTGGTTCACGTCATCAGTCATTGCAGCGTAAACAGTTCTAAAAGTGGTTCAAGTCATCAGTCATTTCAGCGTAAATAGTTCTATAAGTGATTCACGTAACCAGTCAAAGAATATAAATAGTTCCATTTGCGGTCTAGAACAGTGGTAGAGTGTATGCATGAAATATTCTTCAGAATGTTTTGCTAATTGGATTTTTACTTTATCAATCAGCCTTTCCATCAGTGACTCAAAACAGTCGATAATATCAAGCATTTAAACCTGTTTTTTAGGCTGAAAAACAAACAAGAGACCAAAGAATACTAAACCAAAACATTTGCAACAGTTTTGTATGTTTTGTGTGTTCTCTCCAGATTCTGAGTCCCGAAACAGTGAAAGGAGTATGTAGATACCGAGAAGGGTTGGAATACACTGTTTGCAAGAAACTTCATGGACATCATGATGTGTTTGGAGTCTTCCTCTGTATAGACAACACCACCAAGAAACTCTTCATTTTGAAAAAGGTAAATCTATCTATCTATCTATCTATCTATCTATCTATCTATCTATCTATCTATCTATCTATCTATCTATCTATCTATCTATCTGTCTATCTGTCTGTCTGTCTGTCTGTCTGTCTGTCTGTCTGTCTGTCTGTCTGTCTGTCTGTCTGATTGATTGACTGACTTTGACTGATTGTAGGAGGCGCTTCCGGCTTCCGCCGCTTTCGCGCTGACTGACACCCATTCATCCATCTATATAACTAGCTGTCTCTGCCTACTTACCTTGCCTGCCTGTGCCCATTTTTATCTACAATATCTTTCATGAATTCAAGTCTGATTTATTTAGAATATCTTTCGTGAATTCAAGTCTGATTAATCTAGAATATCTTTCGTGAATTCAAGTCTGATTAATCTAGAATATCTTTCATGAATTCAAGTCTGATTTATTAATAACTTAGCTATATCTCCTTCCTCAGACGTCGCAAAATGTTATCTCACTTTATTTCTGCTCCGATAAATTTCAGATCTCTCGCCAAGCAAATCTGGTCGGACTGAAGTTTCTCGTTGGTAAAGACGAAGTCTTTTTGCCGAAGATCTATGGCGTCTTCAAGGAGAAAGAGACATTTTACATTTTTCAAGAATATATTCACGGCATGTTTATAATTTCTATTTCTGTTTCTATGATTTGTTGCAATGCGTGGTTATTATTGCTAATTATTCTTAAATATAAATTTAGTATAATATCTCCGCTCAAGTAATAATTCGAAGCAATTTTTCTCACTGACCAAAAACAAATGTCTTGAGAGTTGTAATCAGACAATTTTATTTATCATTTAGTTCTGGTAAAGCGTAATTGTAAGTGTCACTGTAACACACACGAACGCGTACGCACGCACGCACGCACACACACACACACACACACACACACACACACACACACATGCAACCCACCTCCAAATTCTGAAAGCATCTACACAGAGACAACGCAATTGCTCTTAGCTGCACACAGTGTAGTTATCCCGTAACATTTTTCACATAAATTCAGATATCTACCATTTAATGACGCTTGGTACATATCCTATTACTTACAGTGTTAACTTCTATTACGCGCACGAGTATTTCAGACTCTCTCTCTCTCTCTCTGTCTGTCTGTCTCTGCCTCTACTTCTGTCTCCTCCTCATTCTTTTAATCATTCCCCCTCGCCCTTTCCTTTCTTAAAGCATTCGCCTCTTTGTCTTATTGTTAATTTGTTTCATTTTGCTTTAGATCCCAATGGTGTCGGCGGAAGTCCAGATAAAGTCCAGTGGAATATAGTTCAAATTCGACAATTTGCAGAAATGGTCCTCAGAGTTTTTCAGTTTCTTCATAGTCACGACCTGGTGCACGGTGACGTCAAATTGTGAGTGTCAAAAGTCTGTCAGTTTGGAACGGCACACTTAATTTTGTCTCTCTCTCTCTCTCTCTCTCTCTCTCTCTCTCTCTCTCTCTCTCTCACACACACACACACACACACACACACACACACACACACACACACACGCCACACGCACACACACACACACACGCACACACGCACACACACACGCACACGCACACACACACACGCACGCACACACACACACACACGCGCGCACACACACACACACACACACACACATACACACACACACACACACACACACACACAGTGTTTTTTGTAGTGTTGTGGCATAAGTGAACTAGAGAGAACGAGCGAGCATGAGAATTGTCAAAAAGTCTTTAGTTAACGGTAATCAAATTATAAACTATCATTTGATGTGATTATTCATTTATTTACTTTCGCCTTGTACATTTAATTTTCCCTGTATTGTGTTGTGTTGAGATTTGATATTTTATGTTGTATATTTTGTGTGTACTAGTGTTATAATTCTGGGGTTGTTTTGTTTCCGCGAAAACGATTTTTATAATTAATGTGCTGCTTGTACTTCTAGGCCAGGATAATTATAATTACTAGAAGTACAAACAGCACATTAATTACCGTTGTAATTTTTTCTTTTATTCCAGAGATAACTTGATGATGAGAAACTTGCTAGATCCTACATCACTTGTGGTGATCGATTTTGAGTCAGCAAAACACCCGCAGTACCCTTTGTTCAGTGGAGGTGAGGGTTATTTCTTGTGCACAAGCCATTTTGCAGTCTATACCCAGAATCAACATGAAGACACACACTCTAGTCTTAACAATTATTATGTACACATTGTTGGCTGTAGTTGTGTGCACGGGTATATGAACACGACTCAGATTAAACCGCTTTTATCTCCTTCTGCAAAACTGAAGCATACCTTTACTCCACCTACTGAAGCATACCTTTACTCCACCTACTGCAGCATACCTTTACTCCACCTATTGAAGCATACCTTTACTCCACCTATTGAAGCATACCTTCACTCCACCTATTGCAGCATTCCTTTACTCCACCTATTGCAGCATACCTTTACTCCACCTACTGAAGCATACCTTTACTCCACATCCACATAAGTGCATTATGGTCCCAAATGAAGACAGTACTTTTTGAGAGTTCTCGTTAACATTTTGTTTGCATGACGTCATCGTCGCCATAATCGGTAACATTTGGAGTAATATCAGCTTGACCGTCTTTGATTTTATTTTTTGGTCATGTTTATGGAAATTTCTTAGTTATTATACCATATTTTAAAAAAAATAATTGTCTATACTTACTAAAAAATTTTTCGGGTTGATCGTACACATTGCTGCAAAACAACACCGGTAAAGAAAGATGTCTATATTATTATTTTTTTTTAAATTTCACAAGCAGATTTTAAGTTTAATTATAAAGGAAAGGTGAAAAAGATGAATACCATGCAAGCAACCTCGATATACGAGAGAAAGGATGAATGGTCTGATGTATTTAAAATAGCACAACTTTTGTCTCCTATGCAAATGTCCAGACAGGCTTAAGAATATCATACCACATTCTACTCTGTTACAGGTTACACCTGGAGTTATCTGCCACCGTGGCATGACGAGCTACTCGTTTTGAGCAGTTATGACCCGCTTTGGAAAACCGCAGATCTCTGGGCCATCGCTTGCGTCTTGATTTGCCTCGTTCAGCCTGACGTCCCCAGTGAGCACCGTGGGTTATGGAGAGAAGGACTGGCAAAAATCCGCGAAGTTTGCAAAGTTTGCAGGCAGAATATCTGCGAAAGTTGTCGTAAAAAGTGCATGACCTATGTGAGTAAAATGCACTCACTCACTCACTCACTCACTCACTCACTCACTCACTCACTCACTCACTCACTCACTCACTCACTCACTCACTCACTCACTCACTCACTCACTCACTCACTCACTCACTCACTCACTCACTCACCCTATTAATTAAGTTACCGATTGATAAACCAAACTCATTTCCAAGATTAAAAGGGAAAAATAATGTGTAAAAAGGTCGCTTGTCTGCAGTTGTATGTCAGTGGCTGCAGTATTATGTCTGTTCCCTAAAAGCCGCTTAAGTTTTCGTGGTTAAAATTGTATTATGCAGGTATGTGTGAGATTCGTGAAAGTGTAAATGACCGGACCCTATTTGTCTGCAGATCAAGGAAAATGGCCGCAACATTCTTCCAATCCATTTGAAACACTACATGTACATGCAGTCAGATTGTGAGGACTGGTGTCGTCTGAAGCGGTTGCTACTCTACTTAACTGACACAACTGATTATAGAAACAAAAACGTGACAACAGCGCTGGATATAATAATGGGTATGTAGCAGGCGCAGGACAGAAAACTGGTCACGAGAAATTGAGAAATTTATTTTTCATTGATTAAATGAATAGCATAGATTGCCGCATTGAACAACACTTAGTTTTAATTCCTAGCTATCTATCTCTTTACATCAAAGGAAGGGAAAGAACCCATGTTAATTCTGTAAAAGATAAAACAATATACGTGCAGATTTGTTTCCCTTATATCACGTTATTACTGCGTCACTAGTAGAAGTGCTTTTATTGATGCTCATTTTCATGCATAAAAAGTAAGTAAACGTTATCAATTTAAAGACAAAAATGAGTTTGCATAAAAAGTAAATAAACGTTATCAGTTTAAAAGACAAAAATGAGTTTGTGTATTAAAGAATCATTGTTGAAAGAAAATGTATGGTAGAATAGCCTAAACTTACAAAGTTGTTGTAAAATGCTATTAACAACAACACTATTTTATTTTGCTGTTCAGTAATGCAAGGTAGAAAAGCTCTGTACTAACAAAGTTATTAGAATCTTTGGTTCAGTCTAGTAACTGACATGAATTTGACGCTTTTTTATTTGTCTTTTTCGTCGTGATCTTTAGTATTTTTCATTTTTCAAATAAACGTATCAGAAGTAAAATGTTTGCACTGAAACAAAGAAGGAAAATAAGATCGTTCGATGCTCTAACATGAGACTTGTTGATGTCATTCTAGGTGTTACATAACGGATGAGAGCTGCCGACATGTTGTCGGTCTTGTCTCTTGCTTTTGTGGGCGGAAACACGCGAGGGTGCATCGAGCTGCAACAAGGGCTACTTTGCCACCACCCCCAGCAAAAGAGATCGGTGGAGCCCAGCTGAGAGCTGTCGAGTTCACGTGATATCTCTTAATTCACGCAGTGAGATCGCTAGAGCCCTACTGGGAATAGTTGGCAATCGATGACACATACCCTAAGGAAAATGGAGCCTACTCAGGATAGCAAAGAGACCTGCTGAGCCAACCAACAACCCACCAAATCGAAAACTCTTATTAAGACACGCAGCGAAACTACAGTGACGAAACAAACGAGACCTTTTGAGCCCAAGCAGAAGTTATCTACGTTGACATAGACATGTGAGGTAGACAACAACAACAAAAAATTACTAAATTTACGCAAAGAACGAATGTTTTAATGTAAAGGATGAGTTCTGTTAGACTCAACAATAACTTCGGTGGGACTGGTCAGCGACCCACACCCCCACAGCTCCCATTGAGAAATCTGTCTGAGAATTATCGACACTAATCTATTGAATTGTGTTCTGTTTAGATATTAAAATTATTCGAATATAGTTACGTGGAAATATTGTGGTCAAGTAATCTTTTTCATTGCATTTATTATAATATGTCTATTTGATTGATGATTTAATAAATTTACTGTTACATTTATTGACCATCTTGCACATATTGATAACCTTATGTTGGAGAAGAAAGTGGGTAGATGGGGTCTAGTTAACTATAGATTTTTTTGGATTTATCCTCTCATTTAGTAAGACATTTTTCACCTTCAGAAATATTGTGTGACGGTAATTGTATGTCTATACTGTTGTGGAATAAAGAAAACTTTTACAGCGCCTGCATATCCGTCAAGTAAGAGAGACGAGAGGTGTCTGCTGGAGAATTATTAATAACTTAAATTAAGATTCTCATCCCTTGTGATTAGTTATGGATGATTAATTAAATAATAATAATCATAACCATTAACTAGATGGCCACACATGTAAAGTGTGCTAATTTCACAAAACAAGACTGTTCTCTTACAAGGCATATTTCAAAAAGTGTGCTAATTTCACCATTCAAAACTGTTTTTCCACAATGCTTATTTTACAAATAGTACTGATTTCACAAAATGCATAAGTGTGTTGCTCAAGACAATTTTTTTTTACTAAGGGTCACCAAACTGGGGGGTGGGGAATGAAAAAAAATGACGTGTGAACTGGGGATGTCATTGTAAATCACCGCCAACGTCCAGTTAACATCACCAATATCACACCTGTATTCAGTCCTTTGGTGATTTGTCAATGCTACACAAAGATCTGTTGGTTGTTGGCCACAGTGTCCGACATGCATTCACCCTAGTTGTTTTCTGGCTCTTTGTAATAATGCATGCAAAGTTATGTATGCTAAAGTGCTTGCCTTTGAGATTGCAAGAAAATGAGTGGATGTGAACAATACAGGACAGTACAATATAGATATCACATTCTACCTTTCAAAACAAAAGTAGGCAATTTCTTTCATTTCTTTGATGGTCATATTTATTGCCCTATGGACTCTCTCGCTCATACAATAACAAAACAGATTAACTCCCTTGTATTCACAAATCACTAATTCAGAAAACGTACATTCTGAGAATAAAGGACAATTTCTAATTCAATGGATGATGGAAGTTAATATTAACAAATTATAACAACTTGTAATCACTGCTATTCAAGAAAATAAAGAAATGTATTTTAAAATTTCACAGTTACTCAAAAGCCATTTTTCTAGTCTTAGAATTACTTGTCTCTTTCACAAAGGAATTTATTAATTAACGATTTAAATTTTATTTTATTTTAAACCTAACACTAACTAACATAACCCTATCTACTGTAGATTTAACTAAACTAATGTTAACCCTCACAAAATTTCAGGCACCTGAGTGGTCCTTGGGTGTAACGTTGTTGATTCAGTCAAAGAAAATGTCCTTCACATGTGTGCATCTTCCATAATGCATGCAGCCATAGTTTGGAAATAAAAACCCTGCAGTAATGGAGATCAAACGTGTGTCAGTTACAAACCGTTGTGATGTCATTCGGTGTCCTTGTCAATCTATAACTCTGAAGGTGTCCACGTATGTATCTCCCTCCAAGCTTTGGCACTCTTCTGGTATCAGATCACTTATGATCAAAACATAAACTTCCCGAGCATAGCTTAGTCTGTTGAAGATCGGGGTGGCTTTCTGGATTGCTTCATTCACTAGTGACAGGTTGATGATGCGTTCTGCCTTCCGTGACGTATCATCATTCTACCAGAATCCGCATAAATGTGGTCAATAGCAAAATGACCGCGCTCATGTCTAGTGTCCGGTGTGACTGTATCGACGAATTGTGCAAAGCAGTAGAACTTCTTTAGTTCAATTAACTTCAGTTCGTTGAAAAACCCAGTTTTGATTTTCCAAGTCAACAAGAGGCGGGTACCAAAATAGCATCATAAACGAGAAAATGTTTCTCATGCTGCAGTTTTAATAGTGTTCTCCAACAAATCTCTTGATCTATCTAGTTCTAGTTTTAAATACAAAACTACAAATATTCAGTCTCCATTCTAGCAACCTTAAGGAAGCTAGAATACACGTGTCTCATTGGATAAAACTGTGTATTGGTGTACCAACGAAAGAATCAGCTGCCGTTGCTGTGCTCTGAAAATTCTTCCTTACATCGCAAGTGTACCCCAACACACATTTTACACCCTACCTAATACCTCAGACACAAGAACTCAGCACCAGGTTGTACCTAAAATCCTATCTAAATTTAGCTGTCCTATTTTATTCTAGCTAGCTAAAATCTTAAATATTTCAAATAATCATTAGTAATACATTCATTAAAAAATATCATGATTCAATATTATATTATACATAATAAGCATAACGTTTATGAAATACATGATAATCTCCCTTTCCCTAGGAGAACGAATACGAGAGATAACTGAGATAACTATACACATTAAAAAAAAATAGAAAAATGAACACGGTCGAGGACATTGCCAGAAATCTGTGACATAAAATATGCTGATTTCACCAAATAACGATTGTTTTTCGTAAAGAAGTTATTTCACAAAATGTACTGATTTCACTAAGCATGACTGTTTTCTCGCAAATTTATTTCACAAAATGTACTGATTCCATCAAGCACTACTGTGTCACTATCATATAAATTATAAATACATGTGCAGGATGTTTCAATTCATTCGTGTCCCGCCATCTTGTATGGTGTGACGGTTTTGATTGAGTGTAGGGGGCGCTTCCGGCTTCCGCCGCCTTCGCGCTGTGTGACGGTCTAAACAGTTTATATATATTTAATGTACAATGAACAAACAGTCAAATAAAAGAACAAATTAATAAATGACACAAAATAATGATTTTATTGATTATAATATTATGACTTCAATCTCAGTAAACATCTGTTACTTTTTTCCTCTAAAAAAATTAAATAAAAAGTCTAACTTAAAATAAAATAAATTACAAACATAATAAAAGCAATCAATGAAACATATTGACGAACGTTGAGCAACAGAGCCATTATAACCAAACTTAAAAAGCGTCTGACAAGATGTCCTAATGGCAAGTATGATACAAAATACAAAATTATTTAATTATATCTTAAGGCCTAAATAAAAGTGTAACTTTACACGACTGTAAAGGCCAGAGTCCGTAGATGAAATGCAATTATAAAAATACACACGCTCTCTCCTCTCATTATACAACTTTCTGCATTTCACTGCTAATATATTAAGCATAAACACAAATTGTTCTTAACTTATCCAGACAAATAAAGCACAATGATTTCACAAATCATGTCCAAATGCATTGAATGAACAACATTTATTAAAGAGACTTGCACGTGTGATTCAGATTCACTTCAAATGCAAAACTAAGTGAAATGCAGGCGCAATTATGTGGATACTGAGTTAACATGGCTGTATTTGTATCTGAATCATATTAAAATACACATTCAGGGGAGTTAAGCCAATTAAAGAGTGTAACCACTAAACTCAATACCATTCAAAGGTACATTTAACTAAATCTAGATTTATATATATATATATATATACATCTCTTTCCGCATCCCAAAACCTCGGTCCCTTTCACCACGTCGCCAGCGAACCTGCCTGTACCTAACTCTGCTACTCCACTTACTCCCGGTGTAAGATTTGGCTTCTGCCATTCACCACTCACCAGGCTGTTATATTTCAATAAGCTATCGATCGTGGTACATCAGATAACGTAATCCATTTGCTACGTCAGACAACATCCGTCTGTCTATTGAGTATGTTCGGTTGTTACGCAGACAAAGACAAAGGATGTTAAATCAAGCACCATGTATTCTACTGTAAAATTAGACACATTCTGTCCACTTGTTTTGCATTGTCATTTATACTGCTTGTATAATGTCAGACACCATACAGAAGTACCTCTTAATGTCAGACACCTTACAGAAGTACCTCTTAATGTCAGACACCATACAGAAGTACCTCTTAATGTCAGATAACATAGGACAAACTGTAGAATGTCCGTCTTTATTTGGAGGCCGTATTGAATATATCACTGTCATAATTTCTCAGCTGTGTAGCTGTGATAAATTACGTCCTCCGTTTATCAACCTGTGTTTGTTCAACTATTTTATCACTCAGCATTTGTCGAGCTGTTTTTTTTCACTCAGCATTTGTCGAGCTGTTTTTTCACTCAGCATTTGTCGAGCTGTTTTTTTTCACTCAGCATTTGTCGAGCTGTTTTTTTCACTCAGCATTTGTCGAGCTGTTTTTTCACTCAGCATTTGTCGAGCTGTTTTCTTTTCACTCAGCATTTGTCGAGCTGTTTTTTCACTCAGCATTTGTCGAGCTGTTTTTTTTCACTCAGCATTTGTCGAACTGTTTTTTCACTCAGCATTTGTCGAGCTGTTTTATCACGTAGCATCTGTGAGCTGTTTTATCACGTAGCATTTGTCCAGCCGTTTTATCACTTAGTATTTGTCCAACTGTTTTATCACTAAGTGCACTTCCTGTAGACATTAGAGCAACATACGTCTCGCTGTTTTCTCACTCAAAAACACTTCAGGGTGTATTATCTAAAATGTAGCTGTTCTGCGTTGCTAACTCTTGAATATATCGAACGTCTCTCTTTCTTGTTTGTTCAACAACCATCACGACAGTTTGTCCTCTTCCCATTCCCTACTCTCCATCACGACTCCCCCCCCCCCTCAACACACACACACATGCGCGCGCGCGCGCAACATTGTTATGTTGACACCTACACGACTGTAACTTATTCCGGTAAGCGTTGTCCTTAATGCTGAGATATATAGGAATGTTTCCTGAACATAAATTACTCTATTCTGCGGTTTAAAAACAAGGTGCCCCCCTATGTTCGTTTCTAACTTGTTATCAATAATTTTATCAGACTTATGAATAAAGGAAATCATGATGAAAAATTGCAGAAATAATGCGTAAGAAATGAAAGCCTGGAAACATGAATTGTAGCAGAGCTTCGAATATATATATATATTATATATATATATAAATGGGGGTGGGGTGGGGATGTGAGTATATTTGTGTGCATGTGTTTGTGAGTGTGTGTGTGTGTGTGTGTGTGTGTGTGTGTGAGAGAGAGAGAGAGAGAGAGCGCAAGCGAGAGACAGAACCGCAGCACAACACATGGCCGTATTCACAATTCAATGTGATTCTGGCTGTTTTGCACGAAATAAGGATGAGAACATTGAGAATAGATATGTCTCATTACGCTTTTAAAGAAACATGCAAGAACATATTTCGATAAAATATATTACAAGAAATGGCCAAGAGTTTTTTTGTGTGTGTGTGTGGTTTAGTTCGCTGCTGGAACTCTTCATAACAAAAACGCAACCATTACCTAACATATAATAACAGTGTAAAACTATTACCTCCCGTAAAATAACAGTGTAAGAGTATTATCTCGCGTAAAATAACAGTGTAAAAGTATTATCTCGCGTAAAATAACAGTGTAAGAGTATTATCTCGCGTAAAATAACAGTGTAAAAGTATTATCTCGCGTAAAATAACAGTTTAAAACTATTACCAGGCGTAAAATAACTGTGTAAAACTATTACCACGCGTAAAATAACTGTGTAAAACTATTACCAGGCGTAAAATAACAGTGTAAAACTATTACCTCGCGTAAAACAAACGAGTAAAACTATTACCACGCGTAAAATAACAGTATTACCTTGCGTAAAACAACAGAGTAAATCTATTACCACGCGTAAAAGAGCAGTTTTACCTCGCGTAAAACCACAGAGTAAAACTATTACCATGCGTAAAATAACAGTTTTACCTCGCGTAAAACCACAGAGTAAAACTATTGCCTCGCGTAAAATATATGTGTAAAATTATTACGCGACGCGTAAAATAACAGTGTAATACCTTTACCTAGATAAACTATTTTTCAGGTTCAACGTTTATAAAAAATACTACACCCAAACAATTTAACCGCACATATCCATACAATATATACCTTTATTTAATTTCTTACGTGAATTAACAACTACAACCAAATTTCTACCTGACTTTCTCTGTCTCCACAAAGCACACACCCTAACGACATCTCCTTCAAAGAAGCACGAAACGAGTTAGGAACGAAAGTAGACAATCACAGATCAAACCGTCAGACATAACCACTCTCTAAACTCTAAAGTAATGTTAAGAAAAGTGTCGTTAATGACGCAATAGGCGGGAGTCAGTAAAGCTGTCGGCTCTTTGTTGCACTCTTCATCGTTCTGTGAGCAAACAATCATACGATATTGATATGATCTCCCTTGATACAATTTCTTCCATGTCTGCAGATCTCCTCGGGTTCCGGAGACTTGCGCAGATGCGTACTTTCAGTCTGATGTCTTCTGAGTGAGCGCTAAATTCACACAAAGGAAATAAAAGATGAAAACGTTAATACTGGTGATGCTGAAAGAATAAAGATGCTTTAATGGCGTGCTTATCTTATAAAATGCCCAGCGCTTTACAATACCTAATCACTGGATACACAACACTTGCTTTACACAAAGTTCTTCAAGACAAAGCAAAACTGAAGATAATATATCAAGAGCAAATATGACTCCACTAGCAATATACATATAATTTAGGAACATAATTAAAACTAATTTATAATTGCACAGATCGAATACGCATCGTCACACAAGACCCAAAGCTATTCTTGGTGATAAACATGACGTCTGGCAAGTCCATATAGAAACAGACAGACAAACAGACGGACAGATAAATAGATAAATGAATAGACTGACAAAGAGATAGATATAGTGACAAACAAAGAGATATATATATACTGACAAACAAAGATAGACAAAAAGACAAAGATATAGATAGATAGATAGATAGATAGATAGATAGATAGATAGATAGATAGATAGATAGATAGATAAAAGATATATAAGATAGACTGACTGATAACAGATAGACAGACATAGGTAGATAGATAAATAGACAAACATAAACAAAATGATACAAAGACTGCTAAAGATAGGGACACGGGTGCAACTTGGTTCAAACATTTATAGAAATAACAGTCAGCTCACAGAGTACAAAACTACATAAACATAAGTGTAAAATATCAATAGAAAAATGCATGAAATGTTTATGTTATGTAACATATTACTTATACAACCATCTGCCATCAGTTACGTAACATATTACAAAATATACAACCATCTGCCATCAGTTACATAACATATTACACTTATTAATCTTCTGCTATGATTGAGTGAGATGTACGTCAAAAGTTTGCAAAAGAAAAGTGTAGAATGGGGTCAAGAGGTCACATCTCCCTGGGGCTCGTTGAGCTATAACTCAGTGCTATAGCTGAGCGTGACGTACGTCAAGAGGTTGCAAAGGAAAAGTGTAGAATGGGGTCAAGAGCTATTAACAGCTGTATATGAGGTTAGTATAACGGAATTTTTTATTAAGCAAATCATCACCTTGTAGTCATTCTAAATAATGTTTACATAAGTATTATATAATAAACACAAACATCGATAGATTGATATATATGATAGACAGGCACACTCACAGACAGACAGATATATAGATATGTAAAGTTTAAGAAAACAATTCTCACTACTGTCTAAACGAGAAATGCCAATAGCACAATCACCTCTGAATTAAAAAATACTCGACATTGACAACGAAGCATGCGAAGAACGATCCGCTGGAACCCTTTGTGCATGAAGCAATAGAGGACGGGGTTTTGTGCGCTGTTGGAGTGGCCCAGAAGCAGGGTGAATGGATAGAGAGGAATAAGCTGCTTGGAATTGGAGGTGTCAAAGTCCAAACAGATGTTGATAATATAGTAAGGTAACCAGCAGGCTGCGAACAACAGCGAGATGATAATCATCAGCAGCGCTAACCGTCGTCTCGTCAACACCTGCGGACGATGAAAACAAATTGCCATTTAATTGGAAATACAGGTGAATGAATTATCTGCTGTTCTATTGCAAGACCAGGCACATTCAAAGAACTACGGAACAGCAGATAATCGCATCCTAAATGTAAAGCGTAAACAAATTCTAATACAGGCGTACAGATGATACCTTGTACAGATTAAATTAATTCATCTTATTCCCCTTGAGTGATTTAAAATGTTCAAATAAATAACGAGATGGCAGTTTGACGCTAAGCGGAAATAAATGAAACAGTAAATTTGCTTAATGACCTAACATTAGAAAAATGTTGTAATGTATCTGCGCATGGCAGAAAAAATATCAACATTAAATAATAAGTGAAACAATTCTAAACAACATAAAAAGATCAACAAATATATATCAAACACAAACAAAGCAATACAAAACATCATTAAAAGATAAATGTTAAACAATAAACGAAACAATACTAAACAACTTAAAAATATTAACATTAAACAATAAACGAAAACAATACTAAACAATTCAAAGATTAACATTAAACAATAAACGAAATTATACTAAACAATTTAAAGTGATTATCACTAAACAATAAATTAAACAGTATTAACACCAAAAGATCAACTATAAACGAAACAATATTAAACAAAATATCAACATTTTACAACAAATGAAAGAATACTAAACAAGTTAAAGAGATTAAACAATAAATTAAACAAAACTAAGCAACATAATATCAACAATAAAGGAAAATACTAAACAACGTAGAATAAGATCAACAGTCATCAAAAACCGAAACAATAATAAACAACATATTAAATTAACATTAAACAAGAAACAAATACCATAAAAAGATCAACGTTAAGCAACATGCGAAACAAGAATAAACCTCATGAACAAGCTACAGAATCAGCTAACCCCAGCCAAAAAACATTTGATTTAAAAAATATTATTAAAAAATGTTTCCCTTTAAAAACAAGTCTTTAAATAGATTTGTATATTTTGAGATTATTACTCATTAAACTTCGTCTATGGCTGGTTCACTAAATCAGGCAAACATTTTGTGTGCAAGATAGCCCGAGTCTAGCCACCCGTAACTGTTGATTTATACGCATTTATTAATTTGTACAGAACAACACGTGATTTACGACGAGTTTGAGCTGTCATAAATTAAAAACGTGGGTCCAGTTTGATGCAGCTGTCCATTCGTAACTGAAAAAAGTGGGCTAAGTGACAGTTAGGATATTTTTCTTTGCAAAATGAAAATGCTAACGCTGATTTATTTCTCGTTTGTTTACTTGCTTTACTGATTGATTTTTTTGGCCGGATAAAACGTTATCGATCGGATGTCCATGTCATCTTTTATTTTATATAAAAAAAATCATCACATTATCGATTATTTTCAGTATTTAGTTTGCATTTTATATATCTTCTTATATATTTTATTTTGTAATGATAATACTGTGGGGTTTGTTTATTTATTTTGCTCTGATTTCCTTCTCCATACTGGGATGCCACAATTAACACATTTCTAGTCTTGACGGTTGTGGGCAAACACATTGTTTCATTCCTGTGGAAGGAATAGAGAAGTTCCATGTTACTGACAAATGTGGACGGCTGCTTTTGATCTTGTCACTATTCTCGCCATCGTACGGTTTCTCGTGGAATTAACCATTCTATGGTCCGTACAGACTTCCAGACAGTCTTTGCGTATTCATATAATTTCCTGCAGATGAATAACGAGCGGGGTAAATCTGTAGTCTTCATAAAATCTCATTTCTCCCAGCAGACGAATACTCACTGGTCGCTTCATAAATAAATGTTAAACGCAGCCAAACGTTCCTTAGATTTTACATTAATATTGCACTCCATTAACGTATATATAATTGTACACAATCATTCAAGCTTCGAGCAAAATAAAACCACTTGTAAACACGCATCTTATTTGTAACAGATATGTTCAATGTTCTTTTACATACACATACTCCTCTGCACATACGACATGCAAACGCATACATATATTATTTTCAACATTCACACACACACAAACAAACACACACACACACACACACACACACACACACACACACACACATATACTACATTAGTCTTCTTGTTTTTATTTAGATCCTCTGTTCGTATTCAGAACTGCTGTATTTTTTCAAAGACAATATTTACTATTTTCGCAAATCTGGAAAACGTTAAATTTTAGTTCAGACACAAATTACCCCCCCCCCCCCACACGTTTTGTCTGCTTCATCACCGTCGTCATCACCGTCATCGTCACCACCATTGTCGTCATCATAAGCATCACCGGTCATCATCTTCGTCGTCGTCATCATCATTCATGCGTTTTCCAACCTCTTCTTCCAAATGACTAGCATACATATTTTTAACCACACCTTTCTTTGCAGTCTCTTCTTCCAAATATAGTTTTAACCCCACCTTTCTTTCCAGTCTCTTCTTCCAAATACCTATTTTTAACCCCACCTTTCTTTTTCAGCCATACCCACACACTGAAACCAGGCCACTCACGATTTTCTCCTCGTTAGCTACATAGGAGTTCTGCCTTGTCAGCGTTTGATCTTTTGCCCACAGCGTCGTGCCAATGCGCATGTACAGGAAGAACGTCAGCGCTCCTGGAATGACGTACACTAGCACCAGGAAGATCAGGTCGTAAATCTGTCGGCTACTTGCGCTCGGCCACACTTCAGTACAGTACTGGATGAATAACTGCGACAGGTCCAGGTAATCGGTTGTATTATTCAGACCTATGTCGATCCTTTCTACCTGGAATTGAAAGCACAAACATTTAAGCGTCGTTTTACAATTTCAATTTATTATCTCCCCCTTCTGCTGACATTTAATGACTGCAAACCTCTATGCACACTACGAACAAAAATATTTATTTTTAAAATTATTCGAAAAAAAATTGAGAAATCAGATTTATTATCTATCTGAAATTAAAGATAATTGTTTTTATAAAAAGAACTGAACGATGTTGTTAATTTTAAAATTGATTAAAATCAAGCTCTCCAACACATGCCTATATAATATGCATTATCCAAACATTCAAACGTATTGATTGCGCCGCGTTTCTGGTTCCCATTCCCAACTCAGGTCTGTTACAACATGCAGCATTAAAGTATTCAAACGCTAGCAACATTTCTTGTGACATTTCCTGTCTTTAGCCATTCCCCCCCCCCCCCATCCCCGTTGCAATCGCAATGAATCGCTGCTGATCAAAATTTGTATTACTTCACACTCATGTTTGGAAGCACCTGCATGTTAGGCACAATATTTTACTTTAAATGTATATTCAACTAAGTAAACAGCATCATCAGAACATTGTCATCGGGGCAACATTTCCTGTGGGGGATGACTTGTGATGACCAGAGTACAGCCTTAAAATAGCACAATAGTTCATTAGTTACTTTTATTTATTTAATAATTAATTGACCGGTGTTTATTTGAAATAAACTTTTTTAAAATTGAAACATAAACTGTTAGTACACACATACATACTGCTCTCTTTTGAATTCAATTGTTATGATACAGAGTTATTGATGATTCTATTTCTCTCTTGAATTCAATCGTTATAATAGAGACTTATTGATGATTCTATTTCTCTCTTGAATTCAATCGTTATAATATAGAGTTATTGACTGTTTTAGTTCTCCCTTGAATTCAGTCAGTATACTATAGAGTTACTCTGGACTCCCTTTCCTTCTTGAATTCAATCGTTATGATACAGAGTTGAAAACTACTTTTGTTCTCAACTAACTCTATAGTTGTGATTATATATATTTTCAGATTAAATTCTAGTACTCTCAAATTTCACTGTTGTGACATATTTCTATTCTGTCACAGACAGCATTGTCACGCTTGATCTCCAGTTTACTGCGTCCTGACGAGTGGAGTACTCTGACAAGTACACGGTGGGATAGGGTGGGAGAAGGGTGGAGATGGGGTGGGGGAAGGGCGGAGATGCGATGATTAGGGATCTCATCCTTCATCACAGATTCATCAGGTACTTTAACTTTGTCAAGAATGACGTCAAAGCTCTTCCAGAGATATAAGAACTAAACTTTGTCAAGAATGACGTCAAAGCTCTTCCAGAGATATAAGAGCTAAACTTTGTCGACATCGACATCCAGATACCCAAAATAGATATAAGAGCTAAACTTTGTCGAGAGTGATGCCAAAGATCTCCCAGATATATAAGAGCTAAACTTTGTCGAGAGTGATGCCAAAGATCTCCCAGAGATATAAGAGCTAAACTTTGTCGAGAATGATGCCAAAGATCTCCCAGAGATATAAGAGCTAAACTTTGTCGAGAGTGATGCCAAAGATCTCCCAGAGATATAAGAGCTAAACTTTGTCGAGAGTGATCCTCAAAGATCTCCCAGAGATATAAGAGCTAAACTTTGTCGAGAGTGATGTCAAAGATCTCCCAGAGATATAAGAGCTAAACTTTGTCGAGAGTGATGCCAAAGATCTCCCAGAGATATAAGAGCTAAACTTTTTCGAAAGTGATCCTCAAAGATCTAAGAGCGAAGAGCTTAGGGCCGTTTGACATTATCTTGAATTTAGATGATATCATTTAAGTGTCGTCAAATTTCGTCCGTATAAAGCTAGCTGATATCCGATTGTCCGGTTATCATTTAAGGCCATTGTCGTGTTTCTGTTGCTATGCACGCTTGGGGCTGTCAGAAATTTAAATAAAATTTGAACGACACATGTGTCATCGTGCACTTCTGAGCGGTCAACGCACAAATCTACTCTCCTTATACTATTTATGTTTACAGTTATTGTCATCGTGCACTTAGGTCAACGCACAACTCTGCTCACCTTATACTATTTTGTTTACAGTTATTGTCATCGTTGGTAATATTCTCTATGTGTTTATATGACATTCAAATAGCAACAGGACACGCTAGTAACAATATAGTGAAAAAGTTCAAGCACGCATATCATGCCAAACTTTTTTTTTTTAAGAAAGCATTTACAAATTTGGTGGAAAGTTTGCTTTTAATTTCAAGGTTGTTTTACTTTACTTTAAAAATTACATAATTTTATTTGGACATCATTGATTCTGTAGTTAATTTTTGTAACATACTTTAATAGTAAAACAGAATCTGATTTAACATAAGTGTATCAACTAACAGCCAATATTAACTGCGTTTCTTGTTGCTGGAGGTATATTATTTATCATCAAGATCGTACATCCAACAATTTTTCTGACACCGACAGCAACATATTCAATCGGAGCCCCCCCCCCCCCCCCCCCTCAAAAAAAGAAAAAAAAGAAAAGAAACAAAAGCAGACATTTGAAATCCTTTAAGTGTCAATAAAATAATAAAAGCACCTTTCCATTTTCCTCTAGAATTTAAAATCATTGATCTCAAGGCATTTCAAAGGAATGTAAAGGCATATTGAAGCCTGCCCAACAAAAGTAAACACACAAGCCGTTGCAATGTAATTAAATTTAATTTAATCTATTTTCATATCAACGAGATACACTACCTTGGAGAGAGAAAGAATGACACTTCACATTTAGATAACGATGTACCAGCCGCCGCGAGATTTTGCTGATTCATAATCCAGTGGAATTTAATGAGCTAATTGCTATAGTGTGCTTATTGATGAGCAGTGGATGGATTGCGGGTCAGATCGGGATTCTATATCTCTGTCCTCTTCGCCCGGGATCACCAGAAACGTTGGCCAACCAAGACTGATGGTGCCAGATGCCCCGGGCGTATGTATATACATGCTGGTGTTTGTGTGGCTCATGATGTCTGTTATTGCCACGTATCTTGCTCATCTTCCTGATAGCAGACCGCCTACAAAGTGCTCATTCCTTAAATTTGCTGTGATTTTTTTTTTTTTAATAAAAAAATGTTTGCATTCCATCGGAAATTATTTTGCGGTATATATATGTATATATAAATTTCCTATGAAATCAGATTAGGCTATTTTAAGGACACCGTGGTCTTGACTTCTGCTTTTAATACTTTTTCATCCAGGTGTGTAAGCCAATTAACTTAATTGCTCCCAGAATCGAGGCTGTACTAATCCATATTGTGCGTTTCATATTGGCATTTCTAGCATTTTCTTGGCAAGGAACTTTACCACGAAAATTTAGGGAGATGTCAGTCCAGAACCACAGGGATTGCCATTTCACTCATCTCTTAACATTTTGACACTTAACTTTTACTTAATTTAGTTGAATTTAATTTAGTTGAAAGTTTATTTTAAGGTAATTCTTAATTTAATTTTCATTTCAATTTATTTATTTAGTTTATTTAATTCATTTGAAATTAAAATTGTTTAATAGTAACTATGTATTAATACACACAGTTGAGTTGGCATATATCTTATACTGTTCATAATATTATTTATAAAATACTTGTTGAGTGGTCCTTTCTTCTCTTATTTAAAAGCCTTAGAGTTTACAAAACGAGACATATTTAAAAATAGAAAGAAGTAAACAAATAAGCAACAACTACACCACAACACCAGCAACAAAAAAAAGAGAAAAATATTAATGTAAAAATATCAACAAACTTGATTATGGCACAACAGCAGTATCAAAACAGTAATTTTAATCACCAGTATAACAACCCGCTGTTTCACAATTTATGTAGTCAGTGTGAAAAGTAAATTAATACGACCCACTTTATGTGATGCCAACATCACTTAGTTAACGGTTATGACTATAATTATTTAATTAATTATCCATAACTAATTACAAGTGATGAGAATCTTAATTTATGTTATTAATACTTCTCCAGCACACACCACTCATCTCTCTCACTTGACGGATATACGGGTGGTATAAACGTTTTCTCTATTTCTCAAATTTTAAAGACAAACATTTACCATCACACAATATTTCTGTAGGTGGAAAACATCTTACTAAAGAAGACAAATCCGTCTTTAATCTATATTTAGCGAGCCTCCACCCACCCATTTTCTTCTCTAACATTAGGTTATCAATATGTGTAAGAAGGTCAATAAATTTAACAAATAAATTTATTAAATCAACATTCATATATACATATAACAAATACAATGAAAGAGATTATTTGACATCAATATTTAGACATAACCATGTTCGAATAATTTTAATATCTAAACAGTCTTTTCCTAAAACACATTTCAACTAGTTTCAGTACACTCACAGGATAGTTCTTATCTTAGAATAGAGATGGAGTTATTAGAGATAAGAGATTATAGTTTGTACATATCCTGTTTAGGCGAGGTCTCAATAGTCTTTCTCGCACTTTCTTTTGTAACGAAGCCACAATTTTATTGTTCAGTTATTACTGTTGATTCCATATGATTCCCTCATCACATTATAGAACACTGATTCACTGTTATTGTCTCAAGGCTAATCTGGTATTCCTTCACTTTATTATTTCTCTCAAGCAGAACAAAAATTATAGCAATTTCCAGTAACTTCCTTGTACCAGAAATTGCTTGATGTAGTCAGCATACATGTTGTTCTGCTTTTTGAGGGATATGGCGCGTAGAAGGAGCGTCCAGGTAGCCTTGAGAGAAGAACAGCGAATCAGTGTTCTGCAATGAGAGTTTTCCAGCTGAGGCAGTATTATTTGTTGACTTGCGAGTAGTAACAGTGACGTGTCATCCTGGATGACCACATGGATAGTTGCTTAATTCTCGTCTGATGAACAATAGGTCATTTGTGTGGTCCTGGATGGAAGACTCTGGATGGATGTGGGAATCAGATTCTGGCATACAATATATTTATATTTAAGAATATTTACCTGAACCAATAAAACTATTATCATCTGCCATAAGTGCATATGAGCAATGTGATTACCTGTACGAAAGCATTATTCATAGTCCCAAATATCTAAGTCTATTGTATATATTTACTCAAAACATTATCTACCAAATGTGCTTCAGACTCAATTTACCAAAATGCCGCCTAAAAAATAATGAATGTACCTAAGGTTATGCGGTTAAATGTCCTTTATGAAAAGTCCATGTGTAAAATATGGCAATCAACCTGTAAAGTAAACCAACCTACTAGCTCTAGATATGCTAAACTACTAAAATATTACAAGACCCCTTCACTCTCCAACACCTCTCTCCTCCTCTATTAACATGCTGCTCTGCAACCAAAATACTTTTGTCATTGAATAGTCACTTGGGCTATACTACACAATGCCTCATCCAGCATAATTTACTATTAACATATTTAAATAAATAAAGGGATACAACTGCGTGAAAATGAAGTACATTCTTCTCTAGTTGTCCTTCTTGAGTAAAACATGCGTTATTTAATGTTTGGGAGCTTAAAATTCCAGTTCAGATTTCTGAACTTAAGTCTAAAAATATTTCCTGTCATCAAGACGAAAATTGTATTTTGTCAGTCACGTGGGATGTAATGACCAAAAGACCTTGCGCACAATCTTATGCCGACTTATACCTATCCGCTATGATTAACCTATCCTCAACGTCTTGACAGTGACTTACAAAAACAGTTATCAGCAATTAAAGGCACACAACTCAGTGGTCTTCACACGATATGCACTATCTGCATATGTTACAAATTTACTCAGTAAAACTGACTGATGTCAGTCATTAACCTTAATATCAAGATGGTTTTCCAATACACACAACCTGCACATATTACATATGCATCTGGAATAATCTGTGTCATAAAGTACTGGTGTCGTATGGTCATTAATATAATATTAATTGATTGCTTAATTTTCTGTTTTGTCGGGGATCACGTTGATAATGCAATAAATACTCTCTATTCCAGCGCCAGTGAGGATAATCACTCTGTCTAATATATATTTTAGAGTCTTTGACACTATCACAGAAATTTCGTTCATTCACACACCCGCCTCTGATGCACAGCTTATATCTGTGACATTTTCACATAATTTACAGTAACGAATGCCAGCAGTGTCTGTGACAATTTCACATAATTTTCATTAATTCGCAACATCAGTGATTGTGTTACGTCACTCATGTCTGTGTCAATGTGACACAATTTTCATTCGATCACACTATACATGCTTGTGCCACACAACTTTTATGTCCGTGACAATATCACAACATTTTCTTTCATTCACGCCATCAATATATGTGTTACATCACTCATGTCTGTGACAATATCACATAATTTTCTTTCATTTACGCCATCAATGTATGTGCTAAATCACTTACGTCTCTGATACTATCACATAATTCACGCCATCAATGTCTGTGTAGTCTGTGACAGTATCACATAATTTTTACTCAGTCACGCCATCTGTGTATGTATTAGATCACTCATGTCTGTGACAATTTCACTCAATTTTCATTCATTCATGCCATCAGTGCATGTGTTACACAGCTCTAGACTGACAATTTCACACAATTTTCATTCATTCGTTCCACTTGCTTTTGATACAATGACAAAAGTCCAGAAAGGACGATCAGGTACTTGCTAAACAGTTATCAGGCATGGCAGCAAAGGTTATTTTCTCAATGATATTTTTAAAGCTCCCGTATGAACTGCTTTAATTTTATTCTCTTCTCCATAGAGACCTCACGCTAGCGGTGCAAGTCAACCCCCAACCCCACAAAATAAATAAATAAATAAATAAAATATCCACTTTCAGCAGGACATCAGTGCATGGCTTGATTTACGCCGTAATGTGAAGGAAATGCACATTCTTCAACTGAATTTAGCATTGCGTAAAGGAAAATTTAAAAAAGTAAACATAACGTAGGAACATCTTGTGCAAGTTCATTTTGTTTCTCCTTCTGTCAATCCGACACTCCTATTCCATGTTATGGCATGGAAAGAATCATCGTAGCGATTAACCTCCCTTGGGTGCGCTCTCATCATCGATTAAGTCCTCATGGGTACGTTTTCTTTATCTATTAAACTCCCTTGGATACGTTCTCATTACAGATTAACCTCCCTTGATTCACGCTCATTATCCCACAATTTTGAGAGGGAGAGTAAATGCACAGTGTTAGTCCCTGAATGTAAAACTAATTGCAAAAAAAACTAAATGAAAAATAATATTATTTTAACAATATAGTTGTATCTTTCACCCATTCAGGGATTAAGACTTCTTGGACTAACGATGCAACACATATGGACTTTCTTGTCGATGCCGGAGCAGGCCATAAACCAAATTAAATTAATAAAATATGTTGAAATCGCCGTGTCCTTACCCGTTTTCCACTAGTAGACCGACATTATGCTTGCTATAGCTATTGGAGACAAAATCACTGGCGCCATATTTGTTTTTAGTGTTCCCCATTCCTGACTGATTAGGGACACCGTAGGCTAGTGTAGTACATGTGCGACCTAAACATCGCTTTAACCTTAGATACTGCACATCCAAATCGGACACTCACTGCCAGTGCAGATGGTTTGAACATGCACAGGGTTACGTCCCTTCTTTATTACTTTTGAAATAGATCTTTGTCGTTTACTGAGTCGCACAACAGATTTACAGTGTATACTCGAGACAATCATATATTTCTCTACCGTCAGTCATTATTAAGAGATTTCTGCCGTTATCATTAATTATATATTAATATATTACTACCGTTATCATTATTAATGGATTTCTACCGTTATCATTATTAATAGATCACTACCTTCAGTTACCACTTTTAAATCATTATATCCAAGTGGTATTGAGTACGCCTCACTAGTTATATAACAAAATCTTTATCTTCAAAAAATAAACTGCTTCTGAATACATTATTTCAAATACCTCGAATTGTTTCACTATTATTTTTCTCTAAGCGAATGTGAATCTTTATCGTGTGCACTACAAGGAATGTGAATCTTTATCGTGTGCACTACAAGGAATGTGAATCTTTATCGTGTGCTCTACAAGGAATGTGAATCTTTATCGTGTGCACTACAAGGAATGTGAATCTTTATCGTGTGCACTACAAGGAATGTGAATCCTTATCGTGTGCACTACAATGAATGTGAATCTTTATCGTGTGCACTACAAGGAATGTGAATCATCATCGTGTGCACTACAAGGAATGTGAATCTTTATCGTGTGCACTACAAGGAATGTGAATCTTTATCGTGTGCACTACAAGGAAAGTGGATGTTTATGAAGACGAGTGAAATCAACAACTTGCAGCAATATTATTTTAATTCCAAATGTCGAACACATATCTTAATTACTTTCATCCTCATTACTGCTTTGTAGCACTCCACTAAGAAACGAAATGGCAATAAAGGTAGGATTTATTAATCGATTGATTTATATATGGATATATTTATTTATTTGTTTGATTGATTTATTGACTTTTTACAGACATTTCATCTGCCTTCATATTCTCATCATGATGTCTGACGTCATCAGTCTAGTTCTGATCTATTTCAGACGTTGTGGCTTGTCTCTCTCTTACTTTTGATCCATTTACTTTTAAAATTTGTTTTCATATGACAAATATTTAATATAAAAGAATATCTAGAAACCTAACCTTTAATTTAAAATAATGTCTGTGTGCCCCATTCGTACCCTTGAATCATGTTCGTTGGCAATTTTATTTTTCAACTCACAGGAAGAAAAGCAATAGATCTTGGCATAATTCATTTTTAATTTTTAACGTCCTTAGCGAATATGACTTTGACATCTTAATGTACATCGTCCAAACACTGAGCACAATATATTATTGATCTATCGTGTTTTCACTGACGGCCTAGAGTCTTTGATATTTGGTCTTTAATGTTTCCTGAAGGAATGCCTCTTTAGCAGAGGATAATCCAGCTGTGAATATTTGACTTGTAAAGGGAAAACACTTTAATCTGATTACTATCGGTATTCGCTTTTTACCGTCTCTTATTTCCAGTCTTCCAAACTTTTTTCCTCTCAAGGAAAACATCCGACTCGCATGATTAATTGGAAGTGATAGAATAAAAGCCATCTACGTCATAGAGTGCGAATTCGATGACGTCATATCTTAAATGGAACTGACGCATTTGATCTATTTGTAAAGATAGAATAATAATTATTATTATTATCTAAATACAAGTGGTGGAGAAATCTTAAGTATATTTATTAAAATTCTTCCAGGAGACATCACTCGTCACCAATCAACAATATATATATAACGAAAACGTGTGTGTGTGTGTGTGTGTGTGTGTGTGTGTGTGTGTGTGTGTGTGTGTGTGTGTGTGTGTGTGTGTGTGTGTGTGTGAAAAATTGTTGCAGTTCAGAGGTAGAGTTACATCGGGACAATGATAAGCGATGCCCATAATGAGTGACTTTGAAATAATGTACATGAACGTTTGGAAGTGATAGAAACTTGCAATCTACGTCACTGCTGTGAGCATGATCTTGGAGATGTGCGGAGTATGATCCATTTGACCAGTAGGTAACGATAGAGAAAGACTACTACTTCACCCTTAACAAATACAAAAACGTTGACGAAAATGTCTTCTGCAAAAAGGACCAGGATAACACAGTCAGCAGAGAGTTTATGCCAGAACTGTGCACTCTATAAGTAGGAGGACATGTCTGATTACTTTTGTGTGTTTGTCAATGTGAGACTATTATGGGGTAAAGCATTTCATACCGCCAGTGAATCGCTAGTGACGTCAATATTTGCGAGGAACTGACGTTTGGTGTAAGAACTTAATTTGACGTCAAAAGAAATGTCTTTTTCTTTTGTCAAAGAACTTGATTTGACGTCAAGGAAACTTTCGTTTTTGTTTTGTCAAAGAACTTGATTTGACGTCAAGGAAACTTTCTTTTTTGTTTTGTCAAAGAAGGTGATTTGACGTCAAAGGGAACTGTCTTTTTCTTTTGTCAAAGAATTTGATTTGACGTCTATGGAACTTTCTGTTTCTTTTGTCAAAGAACTTGATTTGACATCAAGGGAACTTTCTTTTTCTTTTGTCAAAGAACTTAATTTGACGTCAGAGAACTTTCTTTTTCTTTTGTCAAAGTCCGTATAATGCGCCTGGTGACGTGTGTGAGAGAAATTGCGTGCTGCTGGAGAAAGCCTAGCCAAACAAAAATTAATGCACGTGAGAGTGCAAATGTGTCTGTTTGAGTGTGGGCACACGTTGAATGCAGACAGAACCAACCCAGGTGGTTCCTTCATGTATTGTATTTCGAGACTGACGTAATTAGATACCAGTACCTAACAGCAACTGACAGCTTTGCACTTGAGACTCAAAGCAAAGACGCATGCAATTTGATCTTGTTTAGGGAAAGTGAAATCCTGTTATAGAACTTCCTTGGAAAAATCTAGACAAACGAAAAGGAGAAAATTAAAAACGAAAAGAAAAATGAGCCAAGCCCAATAAGCAGCCACGCATTTAAATTCAAACACTCCATGCTAAATCAAGAACTCTGTTGATTTACTGCCTCAAACTATTGTTCAGTAGCTTGGTCTTTTACACAAAATAAAATAAAAACTCGAGGTGTTTTGTCTTCATGATTTTGGGCATCTGAGTTTGGAAGACTCGAAGAATATTGTAAAATATAAGCAGGAAAGAAAACCCTATAGATTTTAGACTTTGCATGCTGGTTACAACTGCCTTTGATTTGTGGAAATTTATGAATTTAACATTTTCTGCGAATGACGTAATACACATAGTGTCCTGGTGAGGATACATATCAGCCGTTTAAATAAAATTGGCTCTCAGACTCGGAAGGTGTCCTGATGAGGATAGTGACATCCGTTTAAATAAAATTGGCTCTCGGGATCGACAGATGTCATGGTGAGGATACAGGACATCCGTACGAATACTCTCAAACACATGAATTTATATTGGTGGGGGTTATAGGTCATTGGTTGAAATATAGTGCAATATATTTCAGATAAAGTAATACAGACGTATACGTATAAAATTAAAAAATAAAAAAAAATATTACAAGCTCGTTTATGTTTCTATTTTTATTTTTGGGAGTGCGAATTAGTTCTATTTAAGTTTTAAATTAACTTCCGTAACATGATAAAATTTTATTATATGTATGAAACATAGTAATTCAATTTACCTTAATAAAATAAAGATTTAAGGTGCTCAAAATGACAAAATGACGTAGGCAAAATGAACATCTTGCACAAATGTTTTAGTTAAAGTATTTCTGAAGCCAGAATCAGAAGTCATAGTTCTACTTCAGGAATTTCAGAAACTAAAATAGAAGTCCATACTTTAGTTCAAAAGTATATCTGAAACCTAAATCAAGAATGTCTGAATTCAAAATAAAGGACATATTTTTGCACTCTCGTGCTTTGGCAATTTGCCCAAAGTGTAAAAAGTAATTCAGACACTTTGCTAATACGGAAACAAATTAGAGTTCGTTTGAAGTTTTCAAAAACCAATTTATTTGTCTTGTCTTGCCACTTTGTCTCTCATTTTTTGTTGTTGTAGTTTCGACATGTCTTTTTTTCACTGTTTTTATTTGTACTGCGTCTCATCGACTCTTCTTCTGTTATTTGTTTAATTTTCTCTTTATTTTAATCTTTCCTATTCTCTTGAGTTTTTTTAAATTTCCACTTAAAAAGTAAAGTCATTAGTCAACACGATACTTATCGCTTTGAATCGTTCTCCATATTCTCTAATCTGGGATATGTGTGTCGTTTACTTCTAGTGCAGGTGACCTTTTGCTATACAAACAGAAAGCAAGCAAATAAACAAACAAGCAAGCAGGCAAACAAACAACACGGAAACACAAAATATTCAGTGACGAAAACATACATCCGTTACCGCTTGTCAGTGAGATCAACGTTAAATTACGATACGAGCAAAGAAAACATTATGCTGCTAACAACAATTCGGGTCAGTGAGAGCAACAGTAATGACCGCACGAGCAGGTGAGAAGCGTTGCTTTCTTTAATTAATAGTTTGTAGACACCTGAAACACATACCTTCCGTACTACGAGAAGAGGGACTACCAAGATGGCAGCCAGAAACCACGTGACCAGGATGAGCTGCTTGACCCGTCGGACAGTGAAAATCTGTCGGTTCCTCATTGGATGCCGAATGGCAAAATACCGATCGAAGGCCATGCACACTATAGTCAGGACACTGGCCACGATGCTGATACCTACAAGACACAGACTGACACATTGAAGTGGCTCGTACGCTTCTATAGCTCTTCTGAAACTCTGTGCGTGCGTTCGTGCGTGTGTGGTGTGCGCGTGTGTGCGTGTGTGCGTGAGTGTGTGTATCTTAATCCAATTATTAATACTGCACAAATTTAACGTTGCGCATAATGAATAAACTGTAGTACGTCAGGTGTCTGACCGAAATATATAAAAAAAAAAAATATAACACACAATGATTATAATCATTAAAAGACAGTTATAGAATATCGT